>KK121107.1:161161-231987 GCA_000611955.2 Stegodyphus mimosarum | reverse complement strand
ATATATATATATATATTATATGCACACACACACACACACGTTTGGTACAGCCGATTGCAATGAAAAAAGGAAGGGGTAAAGATAGAAGATTTAGAAGCCCATATGCAAAATTTCAAAGTTCTACGGCTAATGATTTTTGAGTTATATAAAGATACATACATACATACGTACATCCGTACGTACAGACGTCAAGAGAAAAATCCCTTTTGAATCCATTTCACGTTCCATTTCGGAAGAAAGAGACCTTTATTCTGCCCGTACATACAGACGGCACGTAGAAAAAAAGCGTAGAAAAATTATCTACATGAATTCGGAGACTGTGAAAATGGATATTTCCTTTGAAATATTATATCCAAGGTTTTTTTCGATTGCAATACTTCCTAAAACGAAGTAATAAGCCAAATTATTGTATAACAAGGCTGTTTTAAATTGAGCTACCAGTTAATACAGTGGTTACCAACACGTAAACTGAAAGGAATTAAATGGATGCCACAATAAAAGTTATGACTTTTATTAATTGAGAAAATAATATGTCTACATTCGGAAACAAAAAAAATGAAGTTTTATTATTTAAAACGTGTAGTCCAGGTTATTTCTGGTAGATCACGAAAATTCTGAGAAACTAAGAATAATGTAAATTCTTTTAAGAATCTATTTTAATTCTAGACCTTCCTTCTAAGAACCCATTAAATACTATGTTTACTCTTTAGTCTACCTATATTTATTTATGTTTGGTTATGAAGCTACAACGGAACCTTGGTTCACGAACGCCTTGTGTGACGAAAAAATCGTTTTACTGATTAATTTTTCCAAATGAAAAATGTCTTAAATGGCGAACGAAGTCTGAGATACGAACAAGTAATCGGGCAACAAATGATACTTCAAAATGCAATTTATGCAGTGAAGGAAATGTCTTCGGAAAAAGACGGAAGAGAATATATTCCTAGTTACCTATTACGTGCAAATTGTGTAAAATGGGATAAGGTGCAAAGGTTCATAGAAAATTATCACCCTGATAAAATAGTAGAAAGCCTTAGTATAAATATTTGCAATGACAATGCCATGTCTTTCTTCAAGAACATTTTTAAACTTAGAAAGAAACAAATCACAGTAGATGAATTTTTAATGATATAAAGCAGGATTTATATTTTTAATGATTATTTGTCATGAGCTTGAATAGTTACAGCAGCATGTCCAAATCTGATAATCGAAGAAGAGAAACAAATTGTGTTTCCGATGTCCCAGAATGCATAAGCAGTTTCCAGAACGGAGACGCTTGACGTGTCTTGGATAACCAATGTATGACTAAATATATTTATTTATTAAGAAAGGAGACATCTTTTGCAGTTTACCAGAAGAGGTACATATAAAAAAATTAATAATTAATCTAAAAAAGTCTTGCCTATGAAAATATTTACTTTCATTAACTTAAATCAAAACTAGTAATGAATAATACCTAAGGAACTCAAACGAATACATATGCAGTAAATACAAGAAAACGAAACTTAAAACTCCCATTTTATATAAAAGCGATGTAACTGTGAAAGCTTAAACCATTAGTTTCTAATGTATTGAATTATTCTGAGCACTCAGTAGCAGAATTAAAAATCTTTTATTTCACTTAGCTTAAATTTAGAAAAAAAATCGAATTTATTCTTGAGTGGTCAGTGACACCGATGTCATCTCATTATAACATGTAAGGGAAGGAGGGGCGTGTTTTCTGGCTTATGCAATTATTTATTACTCTTTAGTAAGGAGGAGACGATATCCTCCATGGTTAGACTTTAATATGCATAATGGATATCCAAACATTGGTTTTAGAGCATGATAAGTCGAACTTTGTTGCTAGGCGATCCTACCTTGCTACGTTACAGAAACTGCTTTGTTCTAACTGCTCAAATTTATGCCAAAAGTTTCAAGAACCGACTAGTCACAGCAAAGAAAACACGATTTCGCTGAGTCAGCTGCACATTTGCAACTTTAACTTCTCCGACTGACTACGACTGAAACCCTGTTACAGAGGTGTGAACGAAGTTAATGATTTTTATGCCTTAGGGTTATGACAATAATGATAAGACCATCGTGTGAATGCTGTTTAATGGAATGGCTTTAACGCCCTGAGCGTTCTTAACAGCAGAAGAATCTCCTGTTGTTGTATTTCCTCCTTTTTGCCTAATAGCATTCTTAACTGCACGAACATCCTCTGAAGGATTACGTTGAGTAGCTTTGAGTATATTTCAGCATTGTTGGTTACACCTGCCCCACCGCAGCTGCTTGTAGATTTAAGGGTGAAATATCGAAATGTGAATAGTTTTGAACAGCATTAACAAATTTTTCTAAGTAGACTTAAAAAAAATTTAAAAACTAAAATTCTCTTTTGATAAATCTAATCTGTGAAAGGAAATTTCACAGTTTTTAGTGACATATAAATCGAAAGCATTATTGGAAAAGCCTACAAAAGAAATATTGCCGATTATTCTTCATTTCTTTAATGTTTTTAAATGAAAAATGCAATTATTTTGGGTAAACATTCAGAGAACGGTACACAATATATAATAAAAACTCGAATTTAATAATTTTAAGTCGGTCATTAGTGTAAGCTACTTGTATTGTAACGTGAGAAATTACGTCATTTGTTTCTACTGAAGTTGCTATAACAACGGAATTCAAAGAAGAAAAATATAATTTCTGAAGATAAGAAGCTCAGCTGGATAGTATTCATTTCGCAGTTAAAAAGTTATTGTATCCTATGTCTGAAGCTGAGTGCCGCTGAGTATGCACTTTATATGATTAAATCATACCACTAGCAGAAATTTCAAGTAGTCAGCTGCATTTGGAAGGCGACTGAATTTTCCAGACCGCCTAGTCAAAAGTTATGCAGTTCACTTCAGGGGTATAAGAAAAGTATAAGATTGTACAGGCTTTGTCAAAAATTTAATGAAAACTTAAGCGGAATTTCCTGCATTGTAAAGAACTGTCTGCGGTATTCAAATAATTCAATCGTAGTAAATTCTATGGATCTCAATAAGGTAATAAAAAACATGAATAAGAATTCAAAATTGCTAGGTTGCATGTTATTAAGAAATAAAGTCTTTCTTTCCTACTTAAATTGTTGAGATGCCTGACATGATATTTTGAATACTGTGAAAAGCGAAATATGTATATTACACTTGTGTCTTCGGAAAATCAAAGAGTAGGAAAGAACATTTTGACTAAAAATACTGATCTACTCTTTGTAACTGAACTACTTAAATATATGTGTATAATACCAAAAGGGAAGCTTCGTAAAAAGAAGAAATTCTGCAAACTATTTTTTGGCATTTTTCACTATATAATTGTTTTACTTTTGATCGCATTTTCAAGTACGTTCACCGAATTTTACGACATACGGTTCGCAGCTTCAGTTTTCCTGTCTCTGATAATACCTTTAATTAGCTTGCATATACAGAGATCCAAATTCGAAGCATTGACGATTTTAGCCAAAGATATGCAAGGACTTATGAATAGCTTGAGTTATGATGGACCTAAGCATATTACGTATTTACGTAAATGCTGTTGCGTTATTATAATTGCTTTAGCGTTCATTAATAGTTTCCTGACTTTTCATACTGAGACCCTAACGCAAGAAGAAACATCATTTATACACAATAAATTAGGTTCTGAAAAAAATAATGTTGTAATTTATATCTTGTTCTGTATAAACGTGTACCATTATTTTGCCTCTTCGTCTATAGTCAACATACAGACATTAATATTTTATACGTTTTGTAGCTGTTTCAGAAACATAATAACTCTTTTTAACTCAACGCTAAGAAAGAAGAATTTAAGAAATGTACTTACAAAGAAATGCTCACTGTATAAGCGCATTCGAAAATGTCATGATTTCATGCTTGAATGCTTTTCGGCCATTCTGTTTTTATCTCTTACTTTCTATCTCACTACAATGTTTGTTATTCTTGCAAGTATAACCTATTTATCACATGATAAAAAATTATTGTGCATACGAATTTTAATTATTTTACCAAACTGTATCATTGGAATATTATTTACAACCTTCGGTGCTTCTTCAGTGTTTGAAAAGAGTATCGAATTGAAAAAGACTTTTAAATCATTGTACGAAGAAGAGGTAATTAAGAATCGAGCAGCAAAAACTACTGCTCTTTTGAAATCATTTATTTACGATGATCCTATGATGTTCACAGGACTTGGATTCTTCGTTCTGAATCGCAGTTTTATATTGTCTGCATTTGGTGCATTACTAACATATGGTTTATTAATACTTGGACTCAATAATTCATCTTAATTAATTTAAACTTGCGCCGTTTAGATAAGTTTATATTATCTTTTATAGTTCCCTCTGTAACTAACTTGATTTCTTAATCCCAACGAAGACAGCCAGGCCATGTATCACTCCAACTATTTAAATAATAGCTGAGTCCTAAGAAGTTTAAACAACCTTTTAATTTAAAACTTTAAATTGAACAAAGACATGATTTGTTCTTTCTATTTAAATCTTTTTAGATTAAGCGATGTCACTTATGAGAAATTTGAACTTAAACCTGAAAATATTTAGATGCACGCAACGGTGCATCACAGATTAATAAGCTTTAGCTCAAATTACTTTGTGCACGATTGGATTTGCCTAGCAAAATAGGTAACCCTGGATAATTGAGTAGTAGAGGTGAGCTAAAAAAGCTCTGTCTCTCAATTTTCAAAAACTCTGTCTTGAACAACCGTGTTTTTAAAACGCATTTTCCAATTATCAGTTGATGATCTACTTCTTCCTTCTCACCATGCGGTTTGGGATTTTTGTCCAACTTGTGAGCTCTCTGTGAGTTGATACAAAACTTTCTTTTAGCACTTACTGGCTTGGGAAAAAAAAATTAAAAACGTTTTAGTCTTATAGCTTGCAACCATTCTACAAAAGCAATTTCTACGTGTCTCGATTTTCTGCCTTTTTACTTCCGTGTACGAAGTAAAAAGGAAGTATTGTAATCGCGAAAAATTTCGGGTATCATATTTTAACGAAAATATCTATTTTGACCGATATCGAATGCAATTTAATGATGTTTTTGAGTGACATTCGTACGTAAGAACAGAATAAAGAACTGTTTTTCCAAAAAAAAATATAAAACTGATTTAAAATGCACTCTGAAGAGATTTTTTTCGTGGCGTCTGTGCGTATGTACGTACGTACGTATGTATGCATGTATCTCGCATAACTCAAAAACGAGCAGCCTCATAACGTTGACATTTTGTATATAGGACTGCTATAACATGTAGATGTGCACTTAACATTTTGACTGCAGTGGGCAGCACCAAACGTATATAAATTTATGTATATATGTAATCACTCTGTAACTCAGCTTAGTGAACTAAGTCCTTTTTATTCTTATATGTTGTTAAATCGTGCATTTTTTGCTTTAAAAATGATCGAATTATGTTGGTGTTATCTTTCATTTAAGGTTTTTATGCCTTTAGTAAATCTGCATGCACGATTTATAGAATTATCAATACTTTAAAAGTTGTTTAAGTGCGGCTAAGCCTAATCATTTTTCTAATGGCTAAAATATTTGTTTACATTTGAAAGTTAGGAGAATATTGGACTTGTTGCCAATCTAGAAAAACTAAGCTCCGAAACCACAAAGATCGCGCCCTCTTTCATTATTGCAAATAAAATCATGCTTAATCCATTCGGGAATTTATTCGAAGAAATGAGTGTTTAAGATTTACTTCGTAATTTTTAATACATATATATTTTTTGTTTTTATGCCTCGTCGCGAAGTGAGAACTGACTAATTGAATGAGAAATACTGAATCGTCTGCGAAAAACTGGTTTTTTTTAGTTTGTTTAATTTTATTTACAAATCGTGTTAGATTTATTACAGTATTTAAATATAACGTGTGGCAACGATTACGTAATTCTCCAGATGATGTATGTAATTTTTGTGCATTCTGGATGAGTTATCATGCCCGCCATATCAGGCGGGCTAAGCCCAGTATAACAGAGGAACGGATGGATGAATTATGAGTTATTGTAGTTGTGTACCAGAATGTAAGACACGATACTTGATACTTGGATGAGTCGTAAAATGAATCAGATGTAACGCTGTTAAGTGAAGCTAGCGCTAGGGTGTCGCTGTGGTAAACAAATGTACTGAATTTTAAAGAGTGGATTTATTTTATTGTGGTTCATGCGCTATCGATGAAGTAGATTTAATTCAATCCAATAAGTTTACATGAAATGCAAAATGCGTATAATTTATTATCTGTACAAGGAAGTCATGTGGTGCACACATCAGATATTTTTTCGTTTCCTTGAGAAATTTGTATTTTTGTTGATTCTTGATTAATCATAATTCTCTGTTTAAATAAATTGTTCAATGTGGTTGGAAAATTCCCAATTTAAAGCATAGTTTTTTTATGGCTGCAATTACAATATACATTCACTTCCAGAAGTTAAGCACGAAGATGTAAAATGCAAAAAATCAACAAATACTGCTTTGATTGACACCAAATTCGGCAGCAAAATAGCATATATATTTATGCATAAAACAAAATCAATAATTATATACAGAAATGAAAACAATATTAAATTTTTGTAAGTTTTCAGATGACATACTGGAGATTTGAACAGAATTATGTATAAAGTGAAAATAAACAGCATAAAAGGGAGAAAAAGGACATTAATAGGGTATGGGATCCCCCCTCATCTCTATACAAAGTTTACATCTTCTGACCATGCTTTCAATTAGGTGGTTAACCACCACAGAATTAAGCAATCTCCATTCTTCTTGTAGAGCCGTTTCCTTCTTAATAAGAGTGGCTGCAGGTGGGAAACGTGAAGATACAGCATGGCCGAGAGCATCCCAAAGATTTCCAATGGGATTAAGGTCAGACGAATATGCTGGCCACGCCATACGCGCAATCGCTTCACTCTCCAGGTAGTCATCGACCATGTCAGCTCTATGGGGACGTGTGTTATCATCCATTAAGACAAAAGAGACATTAAGACATTAGGGCCAAATGCTGCAGCGTAGAATCTTACAATGGGTTCTAGGACTTCATCTCGAAACCAAATAGCCGTCAAAGAATTCCGTTTAAAGATGTGCAGGTCGGTGCGATATTCTAATGAAATCCCTGCTCACACCATAATGCTTCCGTCTCGGAATGCGTGATGTTCGGTGATGTTTTTGGGACTGATTGCGTGTTCGTTGTTCATGTCATATCCTTATACGCTTGTCATCTTGCTGCAGAGCAAATCTTGACTCATCAGTAAACATGATATTGCCCCAGTCAGACACGTTCCAATTGACATGTTCCCGGCACCACTGTAATCGTGTCCCCCTTGATTGGACGGATAGAGGAACACAAACTCGAGGTACCCGGGCGTACAGTCCACTCATATGTAATCTTCGGCCTACAGTAACTGCAGATATCGCCTTGCCAATGGACTTATTATGTCACACGTGATAGATCTAACACGTGTGGAGGTCGCTCTGCGATTCCGCTTGGCTACAATTGCAATATATCGATCTTCCGTGGGGGTTGTAACCCTTGGGCGACCGACTACGGGACTTCGGACAACTGCCTGTGTGTTTTGGAATTGTTTCCATAAATGTGAAATTACAGAATGATAACGCCCAAGAAAAGAGAAACATCTGCGATCGACTGTCCTGCTTCAATGAGCTCCACAGCATCTTCCATTCGTCTTCTGAAAGTCATAGAAACACCTATGTCTTGGAAACAAATTGTACGAAAGTTTTAAACACCTTCTATCAGCACTTACAATTAACTTCTGTAACCCTTCATAAAGCTGGCTTCTAATAAGACTGCCTTTTTTGCATATTTCTTGACATGAATGCGCGATTGGCTGTTACCTAACATATTTGCATACTTGCATCTACCTCTGCAGCGAATTGCATTCTCTTCAATTCTGATTGGCTTCGCGAAATTAGCATTTTCCTCACCGTGCTTAACTTTTGGAAGTGAGAGTATATTAAAATTTTAAATCTTTTTTCTTTCAGACTTAAGTTTTTCGCTGGGCATTTTCGACATGTTACAAGTTAAGCATAGATCAGATTAAAAAATGCTTAAGTTGTTAACTAAAAGGCTTATTGTTTTAGTGATTTATTCAAATCTGAAATCTTTCATTTCTAGCCAAGATAAAAATTACCATTTAGACATTTATTCGATCTCCGATTTCATGATTACAAACACAACCAATACTTTCATTGATTTTTCTTCAACCTACAATTATCACCTCCTGGCAGGATGATTTACCTATCTACTAAGACCTGTAAGAAGAATAAATTTAAAACTGTGAACAATTATGCCTAAATATTAAATTTTTAAAATTTGATGCGAAATTTACAGGGAGATCTAAAAATTTAAATTAGCGTACTTTTTTCAGTTTGTGCCAAGAATAAATCCCTTGGCGAACCTTTTAATTTATAACAACCTATTTTCCTTTCCTTTTTAGCCGAAAGGGGCTTTGTCCCTGAAGGACTATTGTTTTCGTTTTGCTATTTTGCATCGGAAACATTAAAGTCTGTATCACTTTTCAAACTGTTGCCACAAAATATTGCAGCCCTTGTTTAAAGAAATTAAGTAATGGAGAATGTGCATAAATGTCTGTATGTTTCGCCCATTGTGATAAAACGACGGTACCTAAAGCCATCGAATTTTGAATGCCGTAATCCTGCTGCGAATATAGGCATCTGAAAGCCCAAATTTGAAATTTTGGAATTTGTTTTATTAACGATTTCATATTTTGTAAAACTTTAACGAATTTTTGATTAACAAACTCAAGGATTTCAAAGCGTTCAATGGCAACGTTGTACAGAAAAAAAAATTTTTATCTGCAGCGCGTGAGACTCTGTGTAGGAAATTCTAAAGATATGCTAAGTTTAAAATTATTTTGCGATATTGTTCTTTAACTGAATTTTATGGTTTAAATGCGAAGAACATGAAATTCAATAAATAAAAGTAACATACAAAATGTTTAAAAAACGCCCCTTCTTAAGTAATTTAAAGTCTGAAACCTTTCAGATTTTTTTCTTATTTTTATTGTATACGAGCGGAAAAAGGTCACATTCATAATAATTTTAACAAAATGCGTAAACCTCATTTGGCGTTATTATCGCTTGTAACGAATATGCCAACTTTTAAAACACGCGAGTCTGTAAATTCATGTATATCTTAGGAAATTTTGAATAAAAATCACTAATATTTTTCAAGCTTGCCTAGAAATATATCTAGTTTATATTGCAAAAATGTTTTCGAAAAAATTATAAAAATTATTTAAAAATACAAATTTTAAAAATAAGTCATAGAAAATGTCCGAATTATATTTGGATTAAGCTCAAATTTCGAATTCTGGGAGAAGGAATCAAGTAAGTTTAATAAAGCAGAGATATTAATAAATATATATCAAATTCAATTAACATGGAGGAGCTAAAATTCTGTGAGCTAATGTTTTAAAAAATACTCGTGCGATTTTTACAAAACTTGGCAATTTGGTATAATTTGAGTCGTTGAATCGAAATATGGAAAAAAAATTGCCATGTCAGAAGTTCGATTTTGTGTGAAAATACCTATATTTAAGCAATGCTGTATATAAAACTAATGCATATCCTAAGTCGCGCTTTCGAGAAATAAAAAAAGCAATTTGAATTTCGCCAATCGGCCCGGTGGAGTGAGAGAAACTGTCCCTTTTTTTTCTTTTTTTCGCGCAATATACATAAATTCTGGAATGAGCTCACCTCGTGGCAAAATGAATAAAATAGGAATGATGGAAATTAAATAACATTTGGTTATTAAACTACACTGCTGGCCACCCAAATTGCAACACCGAAAAAGACAAGAGATATCACGACAAAATTTATTTAGTAAATAACATATTGACCAAGTATCAAATGATTAAATTTATAGACTTCCGTGAAGTATGGTTCCTTCCAGAATCAGTAGCCAGAGTAGCCGCCATTGTTGGAGATCACCGCTGCCACACGCCTCGGTATTGATTCAAAGAGACTTTGGATGTGTTCTTGGGGTACAGCAGACCAAGCAGCTTCCACATGTTGCCGAAGTTGATTTGGTGTGGCAGCTTGGGATGTAATCTGGGTCAATCGTTCAGCAACCATGGACCACATGTTTTCTGAGCGAGCCGGCCAGGGAAGTAGTTCAATCTGGCGATTGACGAAGAACCCTTGGACAATGCGTGCACGTGTGGTCCTGCATTATTCTGTTGAAATATGGGTCTGGGCAAGCCCTGAAGGTATGGAAGGACAACTGGCTCCAACACCTCGGAGATGTAGCGCTGGCTGTTTAAAGTACCGGCAACGCGTACTAGAGGAGTGCGAGAGTGATATCCAATAAAAATCCATACCATAATTCTCGGTGTAGGACCAGTGTGGCGGTGCATAACGCAGCTGTTCAGAATCCTCTCTCCACGGTGTCTCCTCACTCGAATCCGACAATCGTGGTGTTGCAGACAGAAGCGTGACTTCTCAGTAAAGACAATTTCATTCCATTTCGCCGCCCACATCCTTCTTTCCTCGCACCATTGGCAGCGGAGACGTCTGTGGTTCTACATCAAGGGTAAACGAAACAATGGACGTCTTGCGGAGACACCGCTGTGCTGTAAACGGCGTCGAATGGTACGCGCAGACCCTGGATGATGCGTTATAGACTGAATGTGTTGTGCTATGGTTCGTGATGTGACTGAGCGATCTGTCACTCCCATGCGCACAATGTTCCTGTCATCACATGAAATGGTGCACTGAGGTGGATGCGATCGAACACATCGGTCCGTCATGCCCTCCTGCCTCGAACGGTTACATATCCGCATTACAGTTGTTTGGTTTCGTCCAACACGATTACCAATTTTCCTGAAAGATAATCCAGACTTTCGGTAGGCCACTATCCTTTCCCTGTCGAACTCGGATACTTGATCAAACGATGATCGCTGTTTACTACGAGGCATAATTGATCGATTTTTTGAAAAAAACCACAAAAAATAAAATTTTTTAGGTTTTTTTTATTTGGTATTACTTAAATACTCATTTTTATTATGTTATTTTATTAAATTGTTTTGTAGTTGCTTCTTTCTGATATATCTTCTTCCTGTAGAAGTCTTAAGACGCTTTTTTGAACTAATTTTTACGTCTCGACTTTATGCATGTATTTGTATATATATACACTGCTCGACATTCAAAAGGCAACACCAAGAAAGAGTGGCCAGAAAGTGCTGAAATTTGGAAAAAAGACAGAGACAGCAAGCAGCAATAAGTGATCTTTATTTCAAAATAACAGTCAGAATACAGAGCGAGAACGGCGTCTGCTCAATAGGATGTAGGACCACCGTGGACTGCGATGCACGAAGAAACATGTCTAGAGGCAATAAGAGTGCGGATGGTGTCCGGATGGATGGCTCTCCATTCCCTTTCAACCATTTGCCACAGTTCGTCTTCTGAACGAGGCAGGGGCAGAGTCTGAAAACGGCGCCCAATCACATCCCACACATGTTGGATTGGTGACTGGTCAGAAGAGAATGGTGGCCAGGGAAGCATCTGTATACCTTGCAGAGCATCTTGGCAGATGCGAGCACTGTGTGGTCGGGCGTTATTCTGCTGAAAAATTGCATTAGGCAGCCCCTGAAGCTAGGGGATTACCCCCGGCCGCGGTACATTATCCAAGTATCGTTGGGCCGTCATAGTGCCCTGAATACGAACTAGAGGCGACTTGGAATCGTAGGCAATAGCGCCCCAAACCATTATGCCTCGTCGTCGCGCGTCAGGGCGTTCCCCAGTTACTGCCGGATTAGATCTGTCTCCAAGTCGACTCCACACACGTATGCGGCGACTGTCACTGGATAAACAGAAGCTTAACTCATCTCAGAACACGACGTTTCGCCATTCTGTCATCCACATCGCTCCAGTCCAGCACCATTCTAAACGTTGGCGTCTATGCTGTGGGGTCAATGCCAGTCTTCTTAACGGACGCCGTGAGTGCAGGTCACGTTCAACCAATCGACGGGAAATGGTTCTCGTCAACACGTCAATATCCAGGGTATCTTGCACATGCTGCAGAATCGCGGTACAAGTGAGTTGCGGGACCGCCGCAGCTTGTCGGCGGATGCGTCGATCCACGCTTGCTGATGTCATTGTGGCTACAACTGCACCCCTCCTTCTTTTCACATTCCCTTGTTCCAACCATGTTCGCCATAGCCAAGGCACCGTACTCGCATCCATGTGGGTATCAACTGCGATTTGACGTAAGAACCAACCCGCCCTTCTTAGTCTGTTCACCGTACCCCTCATAAAATCGTCGGTCTGCTGAAAGTGCCTTCGTTGACGATGGCCTGGCATTCTCTCCTATTACACGTATCCTCAGGGACAAAAGCCAACTTTCTTCAATAATTCATCTGGCAGAAAATAACGACATGAATATTGCCCATTCTGCACGTTCCTTCCCTTATATCTTACTTCACGTGCCTCGGAGAGCTGCGCATTTCACATCATTCGCATAACTCAGTGACGTGCGTCTACTCTAAAATTTCCATAAATTTCTGACCACTCTTTCTTGGTGTTGTATTTTTAATGTCGAGCATTGTATTTTTTTACTTTTCAAATATACAAAGGCTATATAGCTGTCCCATGCTAGTCTAAATATGTATTCATCTAGTGCAGGGAAGGCAAACCAATGGCACACGGCAAAAATTTTGGATTCAGCATTATTGAATTGAAAGAAGTCAAGTGCTTTATTTTCAGCACAGTCAGTTGACGGCTGACCACTTTCAAAACTGTTTGTTTCCCTTGCTTAGCATCGACCACCCTATCCTTCTGTCCGAACAGGAGTGAGCATATGTGCTCGCGTACTTTGCCCGCGGGGGTTAGGCGAAGCTAGCTATTCACATGTCCTCGCAGAAAGAAAGTTCATTTTCCTTGGGCGCCTGATAAGACCCTATCCCAGTGTAGTAAATATTTCATTTTCCGATTTTTAACTTACCGTGGTGATAAGAAAGGAATTTTGGCATGAAGATGAAACGTTGAGAAGATAGAAGAGAGGAAGGCATTCTAAGGTGTAGTAGAGACATATTTAGTTGAAAGACGATTTCGAAGTTGAGGGTCAAGGCGTGGCCGTGAAGTCGAATTTTTTTCGGAGAGTGTATGTCAGGTCCAAGAGTCCGTAGCTGAATGAACGTGAGCTGGAACAGGCGGCAGGAGGGTGGAGTGCAGGACTGAACGCTATTGGCTGCGGAAGAGAGATCTTATTGGGTGTTGCGTGACCTTCAGTATCCTAGGGGGGATGGGCTAAGCTCTTTTCAGATCCATACAAATTTAGAAGGTAGGTCGAATGATTTGGGGGCTGAGGAAAGACAATTTAATGATAAAATTTCAAAGTTTTTAATTAACAGCCTGCTAGCTGGTTAAAGAATTTATATAGATATTCTGAGAAAAAAGGTTAAAAAAATTAACGTTTTGATGTATAATAAGACATAATTATATATTTTTCGGTAGGTTTATCAAGTAATTAAGTTTATATATATACATAGGTGTATATATACATTTTAGAAGTTATGTTTCAATATTTGTTTTGGAGTAACTTTATTCAATTTGTTTTCAGTATTTACAAAATTTATTTTTAATAGGTTTTATAAGTTACATTACAGTAACTTCATTTTTATTTATTTACATTTTTAGTAATTATTAGGATTTATTTTATTAGAAATTATTTAAGATAATTTATTAGTTTCCTAGGTGACGTCTCGGAGGATGGCTTTGGGTCTTTTTTGATTTTCTGGCAAATTCACATTGTGATTAACAATTGGTATTGTAGGGTTATGGGGCTTTCTAATGTTTCTGTGAAACGTTTTCGTGAGTTTGACTATGAAATTAATAAAAAGTGGGATTTGACATTCACTGTGAATTGTGTCGTTTCTGATATACCAGGGGCAGTTCGCCATTTGTCTGAGAGTTGTATTTTGCAATGTTTGCAGTCTTTTTAAGGAACTTTTGCACAGATAGCCGCAGACTGGGCAGGCATAGTTTAGAATGGGACGTAGCATGGCCTTATAAATCAATAATTTTTGGTCAAGAGCTAAAACGCTGTTTCGAGCAATTAGGGGGTTGAGTGTAGTTTTACGGACTCGAATCTTTGCAGTTATGTGTTTAATGTGGGAGTTCCATGTTAGGTGGTGATCTAGAATAACACCAAGGTATTTAACTTCCTTGGTCAAGAGAATGGTGGTATTATAAAAAGTAATATTACTATCGATGATGCTTTTTTGTGAAGATGACTGCAATGTATTTTTCCAACATTTATATTAATTTTCCATTTTGAGAGCCAGAGTTCTAATGCATGGACGTGAGTTTGTAATTGTTGGATGGCTGAGCTAAGAGATGCATTTTTTTGCGAGGATCGCAGTATCATCTGCATATAAATCTAGGGTTGTGTTTATATGTGTGGGATATCGTTCGCGTAAAAGCTGAAAAGTAGCGGTACCAGGAGTGCCCCCTGTGGGACACTGGCGTACATTTTTGCTGTGTGGAATATGTATTTTGACTCGAACGATAAAGTTCGAGTCTATCAGAAAGTCTATCATAAAGTGTCTATCAGAAAGATAGGAGTATAGTGTTGTAATGATATGTTCTGGGAAACCCAGAGTAATGAGCTTGTAGATGAGTCTGTCGATCCAAATGCGATCAAACGCCTTAGCTATGTCGAGGACTATGGTGGCTGTATGCTGCTTGATTAAAGTCCCGAGAAAATCATTTCTCTGACTCTGTAGAGATGGTGAACATTGGAATGATGCCTTCAGAATCCATATTGCTGTGGAATTAGGATTTTCCTATTTTTTTCATATCTCCTAATGGTCTGTAAGATAACGAATTCGGCGACTTTACTGAAGGTTAGAAGTAGGCTTATTGGCCGGTAAACTTCAGGATACTCGTGCATTTTTTCCTGGTTTGGGAAGCGGGATGATAATAGCAATTTTCCATTTTGTCGGGCTATTCGCAGGTTTGTTTTGTTTGGTATGTGCTTACAGTCTGTTTATCGTAAGAACAGCTTTCGCCAGTTAGTTTGGAGCTGTCTTTTGCCATAGAAACGAGACTTGACCCATTTTCCTTAGGGGTGTCTTGAAGATTTAGCTTTCAGTTTGCCATCTTAGCGTATTTTAAGTTGAAGTGGCAACCCTTTGTTCGTCCCTATTTGAAATATACTAGCCCTGTTGCTATAGCAACCGCCACCCGGCAGATACTGTGGCTGGGTGGGCTGTTTTTCCCTTGGACAGGCAGTACGTCGCCTGTAATTAAGCAGTTTTTATCATGTTTTAAACTAATTTCATTAATATAACTGCATGCTTAAGTTTGTGTGACTTATATTTGCAAATTAAGTATAAATCAAAATATCTAGTTTGACAAAAATAGCTAAATGAATAAATAATAGCATGATGGGAAGGTGAAACAAAGAAACATAGCAGAACAGAGAAAGTGAAATAGAGACCATTAAGCGAAACAGAGAGTGTCAGATTTAGTGGAATGAGGAATATGGCGTGATTAATAAAGGTGATAAAGCATGGTGCGTTCTATGTTCTGGAACAGTGTAGTGTAAAACACCGTATACATGACGTTATGGAACGAATCATAAATCTTTTTGTTGAAATAGCCAACCTGAACAAAAGGAATTCATTGCATGTGTATTTAATGAAATAAACTGCCGACATCTATGATTCAATATCATAGCAAGGATTGTTTTACCAGAGTCGCAAGTTTTGTGACCGCAAATGTCATTGCCCAATCTTTTGACGAGGGTGAAGTTTGAAGAAAGCCTGGTTAGCATGCTTCCTAATCACCTTTTGAAGATTCTGAAAATAAAGATAAAATAATTCAGAGCATTAAAGAAATTCCTTTATCTAGAAACACAGTAAAAGACAGAATTCTAAAACTGGCGGGAAATATAAAAAAAAACAAGAAAAAACACATAAAGTTTTCTCCCTTTAGCTCGATATTGTGTAGTAAACGATGTCAAGGGCTAATTGATTGCAATAACATCCTTGCCAACAATTACTGAAGGCAAAGACATTTGTACGGCTGTTATAAATTCAGTTGCTGAAAAAGAAATAGATTTAATTAAAATTGCTTTGATAATGACTGGTGTTTCTCCCAATATGTTGGGTAAAAATAATGGTTTTATCCCTTTATTACGCATATTATTTATTAACACGTATTATTATTGATTTTACATTTGATATTAAATTAAATATCTTTAAAATAATTTTTCTCTCATTTGGATAATCACAAATGGGTAGCCTACGAAGTGCCTCCTTTCCTTATTTATCATTAATATTATAAAAAAAGTGAGGAAAAAAATTAATCAGTCTGTAAAAACACGCAAGTAAAAAAATTACACAACTAATATCTTCATGCGCATGATCCAAGACATTTTTATCTTTTTATTAGAATTGCGCAAAATACCAAATATGAACTAACAGCGTAAGGCATAATTTCAAACAAAAGAAAAGAGGTTGTGTTAGGTTAGGTTACTTGGTAAAATATAGCAAAGCATACAAGGGCTATGAGTCCTAGGGAATCCTTCTTGGAGATCATTTTGTTGTTCAAATGGCGGGTTCTCATCCGACTTCCGACTTCGGCTTGGCCACTACTATGGCCAGCAACGGTGGTTACTTTATTATGGAGGCACCTAATAGGTGGGACACCTTTGCCTTCTTTGAAGGGACGGACAGTTACAGCCATGCCTTATCCGGAATTCGAATTTAGGCCCTTTGGTATCGTAGCCGGTTGCCCTAACCACTATAGCGTCTGGACAGCTGGAGGTCATTTTGTAGGAAACTGGATGTTATTCACGTTGCACACGGGAAAAATCACGAAAACGAAGCATGCAGCTTGCCTATTCGCCTGGGATTGAACTCGCATCATATTCCCAATTCAGAGGTGCTAACAAATTGGTTTTTAATGGGACCAAAAAAGAAGGAAAGAGTAGAAACATGAGGAATAAAATTTAAAACAGCAAAATACATTGGTTAAATATTTTATAGGAAAGTGTGTTGTCATATTAACATCAATAACTAAATAAAGAAAAAACTTTATGTTCTGGATAGGGTAATTAATTACGTCAATGCAGTTTGAGGGCTATCTGCCTGTGTGGAATTTAAGAAAACTGACTCGTGTCCATGTGACGCATGGGAAAAACCGTGAAACCTTCCGGACAGCCAGTCCATTCTCAAGGATTTGAACCCCAATCAAATTACCAGTGTTCAGCGATGTTGTCGCTTGGTCGCTGGTAGGCACTACGTTGCTGTATAGAGAAAAGAAAGGAGAAAAAAAATAAAGTATGCGACGTAATATTTTATTACAAGTAATTATTGCATTAGTGTGTGTATTATTCAATTATTTATGCGTTTTCTATTATTAAAAAAATAAGTGGTATTATTTAAGATTTCATTATAAATAATTTATATTTATGGGGCTCGAATTTAAATTTTGTCTAGGGCCTGCTAGAGGCTGCTAACACTGGGTTTCCGCGTTTAAAACGCATCATGATAAAAACTAATGAAGGTATTTTGAACCCAACAGGGTAATAATGACTTGCTTCTAATGTTATTTGAAGTAATCAAACAGTTTATTAGTTGGTGAAAGTCTGAGATGAATAAAAAGAGGAATTAAATAATTTTCGTATTTTTTTTCTTTGAAAATATTTATGGCCATTAACAAATTTTATTATTTGTAATAATACTCTTGGTCATTTTTTCTCAATCTATTTGTTTTTCACAGTTCCAGTCCTGCATTGGATATTGTCCGCAGTTCGATATCGTTATGGATTATTTGACTGGTCGAGAAGTGCTTTCTCTTTTTGCTCGATTAAATGGCTTTGACGGTAAAAGTATGGAGAATAGGGTAGATGAGCTAATAAAAATGTTAGACCTTAATGAAGCTTACCAACAATCTCAGTTCCACAGGTACATGTTTCGTTTGTTTGATCCTTCATCAGAAAATCAAGTTATAAATCTATTAAATCTATTGTAAATGTAATATTTCTTTCTTTCTTTCTCTCTTTCTAATTTAGTGGAGGCAGTAAAAGAAACTGTCCATTGGCATTGCTCTGATAGAATCTCCACCTTTTAATTTTTCTGGATGAACCAACTGCTGGTGTTGATGTTGTTTCCAGGAAGAAAATATGGGGTATTATATCTCAAGCAAGGATTAAAGCAGGTTCTGCTGTCATACTTGCTTCTCACAGGCTAGTTCAAGTTTTATTTTTATAAGGCTATTTTTTATACTAGGTTCATATATAAAAAAAAGAAAAAGACATGACGGTGCAAATTAGTCTGTCTTGTCTTCGAAAGTTTTGTGATGTTACTAATCTATAACGCCATTAAAATCTAACAAAGAAAAAGCAGGAAAATCTGTAAATGGGCTAAAATATACATTAAAAGACACTTATAAATAGGAATAGTTAATTAAAATAAAGCGTAACAATTAGAATAATGAATACGCCAGTGGTCCTCAAACAAACAGTTGCCACCAAGCATTAAGGCCTTGGCATGCATATCCTAGGGGTTCCATTACCACTTGTAGAATGTATGAAACTAAAAACTGAACCAAATTAAAGAATATGAACAAAAAATCTTAAGTAAAAAATCTATGAAAGGATTCAGATTTTCACGTCGCACCAGAGGTTTTTTTTTTTTTTAATTTTATACTCTCGCTGAACATTATTGCTTATCATTCTGCTTTATAAATTGGTTCCTTTTTGTCCTGTTAAGTTTGTATAGTTAAGCCTCGCTTTTTTCGCATTTACGCCGCATTCTGCTTTGGGACTCGCTTCTTTTTTGTTCTTTTAGGTTTGTATGATTAAGCATGCATCGCTTTTTTCTCACGTACGCCACATACAATTCAGCAGCAATATCACAAAAATTTTAAAAGCAGCGCAGCAACATATCTTTAAATTTCCTGGTAGAGTGTTAAGTGCCAACAACAATTTTTTCTATTTCTTTTTTTTCATCTTTTCTCTGTTCATCATATCAATGTTCAGGGTTTCTACTATGATGACTTACAAAACTATTTTTTTGTCTTTTTATTATTAATTTTTTGAATGTTTAACTTTATTTAGAAAATATCACGTTCACCACTTTAGAAAATATCTCCGTACTTATGCCACATAAAAGTCAACAGCAGAATCACAAAGGATTTAAAAACAACATAGATTTAAAATTCCGGATAGAATATTAAGGGTTACCATAATTTTTTTTACTTTAGCTGCATTATTCCTTTAAAAAGCAACGGCTCACACGACCAGTCGCTTAAAATATATATCATAAAAAACAAAAACAAATACCATATTCGTGTATAAGCCTTACTTTTTTTTCACAGGTACAGGTAAAAATATATGGGACACTAGCAATGTACCATGCGTCAACTGATAATGACTTCCAATACTAACCACCTTAAAAGAAAGGGGAAAAGAAAAACAATTGCAAGCTTTATAAGAGTTTACAAAGAAAGGGAATGAGCAACTGAAGTTTTCCAAAGGATCTAGAAATTACCCATTATGGTGCATCATGCAAGCTCACCGTATGCCTTGCATCTAGTATTTTTTAAAAATAATGATTTAGGACATACAGAGATTACAATACAAGCTTCAATACAATATGAAAATCGGAAATTAAACTAAGCATCTGTTTTGTTTGTAATAAAAATAACAGATAATCATAATACGTATACAGATAAATATAATAAGCACTGAAAACACAATGTTATAATGAACTGTAATACCAATACTAAAGAGGTGTCCAAGGGCTTATAACAGTTATAAAAGGTAATTACAGTTTATAAAATTCACAAGTGGATTCCCTTTTGAACATACCCCCGAGATGTAAAAGCTCATTAAATTTATGCAATATAAGAACATATACTTTGTAGAGACATTAGGTTAGCAGGAGACATGAAAAATGAGCAATGTCCTCGCCGGTACTCGAACCATGGACCTCTCGAATACGCGCCGAGTGTGCTGACCACTACCCCACGAAGGTAAGCTAAGAAGGCGGGAGAAATACCTTATATACGCCCCCTTTTAAGGTGCGACTGGGGATTAGGGAACCTAATCGCCAAATCCTGGTGGTGGAGAATCATCATCCATCACCCTTTTTAGTTCGAGCGCCACTTTAGAAAGATTAGGTATTTTCTGAAAACAGAAGAGATGAAAAATTGAGCAATGCCCTCGCCGGAACTTGAACCCGGACTTCTCGAAGGACTGGGCAATAGAAGTCTGGGCAAGGATCTATATGGGCCAGAATAGAACCCAAATAGCACAAATGTGCACCAGCCTAACATCCTCCGTTCAATACCTTAATAGCTACTTCAGTGATCTAATTTTTATTTAAAAATGTACATATAATTAAGATTACAAATAATGCTTTTTAAAGTTTTTTAGCTACATTATTATGTCAACCGTACTGCCTTGTCTCCCACTGTATAGCTGCATACTATGTATTATGTGTTAACAATACACTCGTATAACGCGTGTAGAACGCATAACAATGTGTAGACAACTAGGGATTTACAAAATGTAAAATGTGTTTTATAATTTAGCTAGCTGTATTCCATTGTATTACCGCATGCTGTGTTTAGTGCAATGTCAACAATATATATGTATAATGTGCTGTCAAATTAGGATACTGTGTAGTTAACTAAGTATACGTATAATGTATAATGAGTATTATACGTTTCGCAGTATAGTCATGTCACTGAGTATATTGCTTATTATGTGTTGTAGCGCTTGTATTGTTTGTTGCTTGGCACTGTAGCTTAAAATTTTGTTCAATCAACAAATTCCCGATGCGCACCTAGTGGGGTTCCCGCAGTGTGTTGCTTTAAACAGTTGTGGGACCTGGACCATATCCGAAAAGTCTCTGCAGGCAGATCGGATGTTCAGAACCTGCTGTCACCTGTCTGGAGAATTTTGAGACAGAAGCTGAAAATGATTCCATACAGAGGTGCTGCAAAATCTGAGTGACTATGACAAATAAAAGTTCTTTGAATTTTGGTCCGATACGCAGGTTCGTTTTGAAAATGACGATTTTGCCAGTCACTTACTTTTCACCGATGAAGCAACATTTTACGTCAGTGGGAAGGTAAACAAGCATAATGTTCGCTTTTAGGGAACAGAGAATCCCAAATTCACAGTGCAATATGTGAGAAATTCCCCTAAGGTAAATTTGTTCTGTGCAGTGTCCAGAAAGAAAGTATCTGGCCCCCCTTTTTTTACAAGCAAACCGTCAACGAAGCCACTTTTTTGGATATGTTAATTCATTGGTTGATGCCACAGTTGCTGGACGACATTGAAAACGTAATTCTACAAGTAGATGGTGGACCACCCCACTGGTCAGCCTACGTGCGAGATTACCTTAATGAACAGCTCTTTCACCGATGTATTGGACAAGCCGCTGACTACAATATGCCACTTACACAATAGCCGCTCATAAGTCTTAACTTAACACCTTGTGATTTCTTCATGTGAGCGTATCTAAAGGACAAGGTATTCGTCCCTTCCCTTCCCTTTCTGTCTATCTAGCGGAGCTGAAACATCATATCACAGCCGCTATCAATAGATTTGATTCAGATACTTTAACATGCGTTTGGGAGGAAATGGTTTACCGGCTCAATGTGTGTCGTGTGACCAAGGATATCTGTGTGAAACTTAAAATAATCCCATGCAGTTCTGTTACGGGTAACATATAATATCTTACACTGTTCTTGATTTACACTGCATTGAGACTGTGTAATTCTATATGAATAATGCTGTCTTTCTATACTAATCACACTGTATTTTCCATTATATAACCTGGCAAGTTTACGTGTTCTGCGATGTTAGATTGTGGCCAATAAGGGACCTTCTTCAAGTGACGTATGCCAAGCCCTGCACATAGAGCTTCGAAAATTTGACTAATAAACTGACGACAGTTGTCTGATATAACCCTAAGTGGTGCACCATATTTTAAGATACATTTGTAAGGTTTTAGTTTAAACTAACAAAGTTTTATGTTAATTGCTCTTTCCTGTGTACCCTTATTTCAACTTCCCGTTAGAATGAGCGCGTGTTTCAGCTTTATGCTAATTTGAATTGGAGCCAAGTTTTGTATTTAAAAGGTTAGCAAGGAACTTCTCGGTGTGAGAGAGCTTTTAGTCTCAGATCACTGCGGCTCTGTTCCACGTTCGCCTGACCAGCTAGTATTTAAATTCTAAGCCTTAGCGCTGTTGCTGTAATACTTATCGAAGTAATCTAAGTGCGTTAGTATTAGCTAAATCTTGCTACGCACCATTGATAGTTTAGCATAGAGGCCAACCTCGCGTTTATAGCTCTATGAGCAACGACTACTTAATTTCTACTCACTTTATTTTAAACTATTTGATTGTTCAGTTTGGACCCAAGTGCGGTCATCATTTTCTATTATAAGCGGTCATTATTTTCTGTTATCCCTTCCGAGTGGGGAAGTGGCTGTAAATAGTGGTTTAATAAAAGGGTAATTTTAAACCCCTCTTACGTGCAGTTATTCTACCACTTAACCACAGTTATTCTACCACAGAACATAGCTGCATTCAGCTCCCTGTTCAAGGTCAGGACTTTAACGCGGTTAAGACCATGTTCCCAAAATTATGCACAGAACACTAAGTCCTGACACATTTATTTAGAAAAGAATCAGAAATGATTTTAGCTGAGGCTCTTTTAAGGAGAATTATTTCTACTTACTTCAAGAAATTATCTACAAGAACGAGAACATATTTATTTTCATTGCTTTCACTTTTTAGATATAGGCCTAACAAATCTATTTCTGTTAATTCACTTAGAAAAGTAACTGTTATGATATTTAAATACCCAGCCGGGCTGTAATTTACATCATTAACTAATTGGCATGTATGACAGGACTGGACATATTCCGTAACAAATTTGTGAAATTGCCGAAAAACAGACCGCCTCGCGTACTTTCTGTACCGTTATTTTAATACTAAGATGGCGTGCAGTAGGTGCAACATGTAATTCGCGCAATATACTAAGCGTAAACTGGTTGGAATAGCCGGTCTTAATTCACTATTCTCATGTGTTACTTTAGCATAAAATAAGAGGCTATGAATCATCTCATAATTTTCTGCCCGCTATATCCGTAAGTTCAAAATTTTCCGGATCTAAATATGCATAGATACGGCTAAATTTTGGATCAGTTTGTAACTCGGCATTGTTCGTAATAAAGCATCAGCCACAACATTCTGGGCGTATGTTCAATTATTAAATCGATCCACAGCAGCATGATCTGAACACACAGTTATCGGCGGCTTTCCGACATATACTTTAAACCTCTTGCACCTCTAAAAATACAGCCAATGTTTCTTTCTTTGTGGCCGTGACGCTATATTTGATTGAGAGTTTCGGAAAAATAGGCCATCGGCTTACCATTCTGCATCAAAACATCGCCTTAGCGTTATCTTAGGCGTTCTAATTAACGTAATATAACACGTTGAGTCAGAAACCTACACCGACGATATAATAACTAGACGGCTAGCATGCGTAGCAGCTGCTAGAAATAACAGCTGAAGGACAAAATAGCAAACGTGCGCTTCACTAGTGAAGTCACACTCTGTCTAACCTTTTCGATTCAATAGTTTAAAGACTCTCATTTATCTACTTAATTTATATCCTGGCGAGGAAATGCGAGGGGGAAAAAAGAATTCAGGAAAGGCTCAAAAATTAAAATAACTGTTAGTACAATTAAGCAGGACCCTATAATTTATTACTTGTGTTTTGGTAATTACTTAAAATTTCATCATTGATCATATGTAACTGAGACTAAACAAGTATAATTTAAAAAAACTTTTATACAATATTGTTTTATTTAAAATGGATATGATAATTAATGCACTAAAAAGAGAAAATTATTTATAATATAGATTAATGATAATGATAAATTAAATAATCCTATTTACCGAATTCACCTACAATTTTATATCGCGAATAATTAAAGCGTGGAGCTCCTAAATAACGAAATTCATTAATTTAATAATATTTCCAAATGTAAGGCATTATGTTTTGTAATTTTTCATGAGTGAGCCACGCTTTTATTTTTCGCTGTATAAAATTGTAGATGAATAATGTAAAGGGAATTATTAAATCTATTATTTCCATTGAGCTATACGATATATTTTTTTTTCTTTACCAATGGCGGGCCCTCAGCCGACTTGGTCTTGGCCACTACTAAGGACAGAACTGATGGTCACTTTAATATGGAGGCACCTAATAGGTGGACTGCCTTTGCCCCCTATGAGGAGAGCTTAGTTACACGCATGTCTTCTCCGGGATTCGAACCCGGGCCCTTTGATATCGCAGTCGGCTCCCCTGATCACTATACAGTCTGAGCGGCACTATATGGTATTATTTTTTACGTGCGTTAATTATCATATCTATTTAAATAAACGATTATTATGTGCAATCTTTTCTTGTATTTTATTTTTTTGACTTAAATAAGAATCCATTTAATTCGTGGTGTATATAATTACTAACATTAAATATATGTATAGAATTACATTACATATTTTTTAATGTACAGAAGCTATATAACGTTCCCATGCTAGTTCTAAATGCATATTCATGTAGTAGTCAATAAAATGTTTCGTTGTTGCATCTAGGTTATCTCTACTGATTAACCATATTAAACTTTCAAAAGAACCGTTTTTGTTTACGATTAAAATCTGAACACTTTCATATCTTTTATGTTTATTAAAATTATTTATCAATAATTTCAGTCTATGCGGTCAGTCGCACATATAATAAATGTAATAAGTGATATGCAGCAGTTCTAACCTGCTTTGATAATTGTATTATTAATTTGTTTTATTTTAATTCATGTAATTTCTATGCAGTATGAACAAAGGCGAAGTCTTATGTGACAGGTTTGGCATAATGGTGAATGGTCGCTTTCGATGCTTTGGTTCTGTTGAGCAATTAAAATCAAAGTATGGTAAAAGATATACTTTGACGATGAAGACAAAACGGGGAGCCCGCGAAGATCTCCAAAGTATGGGGCGAATAAAGGCATTTGTTATTTGCAACTTACCAGGAACACAACTGAAAACGGAACATCAAGTAAGAATAATTTATTTATTGATTTTTTATAACTTTTTTACATTATATCTGTATTACTGACGTACATTAATAACTAATTTTAGTTTTATTTTTATTTTCAGAAATAAATTTAAGTGAATGTAATTAATTATTACTTTACTGATTACCCAGGTAACTAAAATTAACGAAGAGTAAAAATTCTTTGGCAGCAGCTTTTAAACTGAGAAAGCAAGCTTAGTTTTTGCACTTTCAAAAAGAAAAACATTTGCCACATAGACGATGTTGGAATCTCGGAATCAAAGAGTCTAAAGGCACAATAAATAATATGATCCATAGCAAGGAGAAAAACGAAAATATATTTTCCCTGCAGAAATAGAATGCTAGATGTTTACCCTGCATACATGCGTTCTTGGTACACAAGGAAAACCGTTCCACTGATTAACATTGTTCTAAAAACAGGAACCGGCACCGTTATGGATGTTATTGTCAGCTTTTAAAATATGACGAATGTAGTAAGCAAAAAAGTTAAATTTAAAAAACAAAAATACAACATTTATCGTCAGTTTACAAGCCCTGTGGCAAAACATAAACCCAGATAGAATTCTTTATGAAGATAATTTGTCACTTGAAAATTAGAAATGTTTTGTGAGTGTAGATGAAACGTACTATAGTTGAAAGATCACAAAAAAACAATCAATTTAATTCCGTCAAAAGAAAGGGAGAAACATAATTCAAAATTTATTTCAAGAATCTGAAGAAAGTAAAGAGTTTATGATCGTACCTAGTTTTTTTCACATCACGGAAAGTTCAAGCAAATCCAAGGAAACGTAAACGTCAACTCTGTATATTATTAAAAACAGAATTTCGACTCCTATGCCAATAAAAATATCTCTGATCTGTGTTTCTTCTATCTCTGTTCTTTATTTTCTGAATAGAGAAAAAAAATCTCTATTCTTTATACATACACTATAAATTAAGAGGAACTCAACCAGGCCCAAGCCATGAATTTCTAATTGAAAATCGGTAAGAAGTATGTACCCATTTTGCGTGTTTCATAAAAGTCTGGTGATGTTCAATTGAGCTTTCAGATTACAAAAAGGCACTTTCTACACATCAAATAAAAACAATTGACAGGCAATGGAAAACGGCGCGAGAGAAGTAGGAAAAAGATTCCCGTAGTAGAGTTTAGAAACGCCTTTTCGTCATGAAAATCAGCTTGAAGACGAACACTTAAGAGACAGACCTACCGTCTTCAGAATGCTAGAGTTATAATTAATTAATTTTCTCCATTAAAATATTTCAAAATATCTCTGAACGCTTCAGCATTTTTAAATGTTATTATCCTTAATAGAAATTTAAGTAATTGTAGTAATAATTTCAATTTTTCAATTTTTAGTTTATTTTTCCACGCTACAGATTGTGCTTTAATAATACATAAAATTAAAAATTTTAATAGTTATGCATTAAGGGAAAATTTGCATCGATAAATCTACGATCATTTTGTGGCCTTGTCCTTTACCTGCTTATGAACTTGTTACTACATTAATAAAAAAAGCAAAACAAAACTTCAGAAACTTAACTAGACAAAATCTTGTTTTCCTAATCAACTGTATTCATGTGTCACTCCCAGGTTTTTAACAGGTCTGAGAATGGGTCTTTAAGTCTTTTAATGGAAGTAGAACTGGCATTCTTTGCTCTACCCGTTCTGTATACAGTGCTTTAGATCGTGGCAAAGTATTCGATCATACATATTTTCAAATTTGATAAGATGAAAAACAAGCTTTAAAATGAAGGATCCCCAATTTCTGCAAGCTCAAAGATTCCAAGAAAGACAGAGAAGAGCAATGATGGCAATGTTTCAATACGAAAGGGGGGAGGACCGCGAATAGATAATTCACCTGTTTAACCAACCTAATAAGTTTAGCAGCATTTTATATGATGATTTGAGGTCGTCGGCACAAGATATTTGCTTCCAGATAACTTACCTCTGTAAACGTGAAGAGCTGGTTTTCTCTTCACCAAAATGTATAGCAATAGTGCCCTGCAGAAATAAGCGTTTTTTAGGTGAACTGAGCTCACATTTGTTTCTAATGATGTCATGATTCTGCTCGACAATCTGAGCTTGCATTAATTTATTACCATTTATTTCTCAGTTTTAATGCAAAGTCACAATTCTGATTTCGTAAGATTCACTGAGATTTAATTGCAAAAATGGAAATATATTGGAACGAAATATTTTAAAAGAGCACCGCAGTCTTGAGGAATAGTACATAATGCAGAACAGAAGTACTTTGAAGAGGTTGATGGTTACTCAGATTAAATTCAGATAAACTTTCAAATTTTGTTTGTCATATTCCGATTCATTTCTGCATTATTTTCGAATCAGATCTTTTAGATGAGTTATCCATATTTTTCCAACTGCTTAATAACCAATTTTTAATGTGTGATAAACGAAAAACTTTGGAAAGTAATACTGCATTTGGAGTTTGAAGGAAACCAATTTCCTTTGCACAACAGAAAATAGTTATCTGACAGTAAAAAAGTAAAGGGTCTGATATTACATAATATTTATTGAGCTTCAAACTAATTTTTTATGGAATTTTGTCACTTCTTTAAATTTCTGGAGTTCATTTCAGTCACTTTTCAGGCTATTTCAGAAAGTTCACACGATCACATGCACTTTCAATCATTGGGTATGGAGCCAAAGTTCCAGTTTAAGAAATAAATCGAATGACTTGTATCATAAGATTGAGGAAATTTGTGTTACCTCATGATATTTGTTAGTGAAAGTAGTTGAAATCGTATAATTTAAGTAACTATAACGTAATAGTTGTGGGAAAACAAAACAAAGTGAAATGAGTGCACCATCTTTATTGACTATCACATAAAAGAAAAGGGCAGGAATCACTGTAAAATCAGTTGACTATGTTTCTCTGCTCGTTAGTTAGTATTAGCTATGAATATCGAAATCATTAATCATCCTTGATGATTGAATTCTCGACGAAAGAAGGCATAATACAATGAAATATTCAAGAACGCACGGTTGCAGTCGCCTTTTTCTACATCATCGTCAAAATGTGGGGTGCCATATTTAAGGAAGGCAAAGTATCATTCTATGATAACTTTAGACAAAACTGTAGGATGGTCTTGTGTGTTTACAATGTACTTCAATACCATTATTGCAGAGAGAACAACAGGTAAGAGCTTTCTGGTTATCACTGGCATTGTGTATTTAACGTCACCAATTCCGAGTATAATTTCGATCTTAATGACATTCTACTTTGCTTCATCTTCAAACGATGTGACGAGGTTTTTACATCGTTTTTTTCAACATTATTAACTATTTCCACCTGTCTATAGTCACTGATCTATATCTGCTTGGGTCTAACCAATCGCATATCTGTCAGATACCATCTATTTCAGACATTCATCTAAAAAATAAATGTGTGAATTAATTTTGTTGAATTGAGTTTTATGTGACAACATTCACGTAAAGTGGTTTAGCTCATGATTACACATAAAAATCCCTGATACATAAAGGTATGACTTTTTTTTGCTTTGTAAGATACCAGCTTTTGCTTGTTTCGTAAAATAGGTAAGTAATTTATATACTTCATTCCTATTTGCATATTCTTCTAGTTTTTTTAAATGTTAATTTTGAAAAATACGTTTATTATGTTAACTTTGGAAGTATAGAAAGGTTCTTGAGATATTGGTATGCCTTTAATAAAAAAACACTTTCTTTAAAGCAATAATGCTTCGTAATTTATGGAAACTATGTGATTTATTTTCTTTGCGTAACGTTTTTATAAACAAAGTTTATCAATGGCAATTTCTAAAGCACTTTTAAAAGGAGCTGGGTGCTTGTTGGAAATTAATTACTCTCATATCTTATGTAAAATAATCTCAATCTTTTTACATTTTAGGACATGCTACAGTATCATGTCGTTGATCCTACCATCAGGTTAAATACTCTCTTCAAGTTACAGGATGAAATGAAGACTCAATTCGATTTGCAAGATTGTTTAATAAGTGACACATCTCTTGAGCAGGCATTTCTGCTGTTTGCTAGAACTCAAAGGTATTCTGCGTAATTACTTCTTTTAGCTGGTCGTTACAATATTAATAATGCTTTTCTGGCTCTTAATTGCCACAACATTAGGAATGTTTTAAATATTGTTTAAGAGCTTTGTACATGCTCATTGGAATGTACTTCAAGAAAAAATGTGTCATTTAAATGCATATTACATGTAAAAACTATATATTATAAAATTTCATGCTTTATGAATGCATTTTTACTGTGCTTGATATGTATTATAAAATTCCCATGGTAGTTACTTTGCTAATTTTGAAACTTTTTATTCCGCTTATTAAAATATGTTTTGGATTTCCTATATTTAACACACTGCCAAATTTAAGTATCGCTTGTGATCTTCATCACTTAGCAACGAGGAATCAACGCGTTCTTCAATATTTATATACATACTGGTAAGACCGGTAATGTTTTACAATAGTAAGCCTTGATTCTCTAGCGAATCGAATAATGCTTTAACACGTTCACGGACGTGTGCATCACTAGTGGGTCACGCCATCAAGCGACGTGCATCACCGTTTGGTCACGCTCGAGTCCTCCATCAGACAGCGGGCATCACTTATAGGTCCGGATCGATCACACGCTACTTACCATTAACAAAATCCTCTTCTGAAGTGGTTGAGAATATTCTTGATC
Source organism: Stegodyphus mimosarum (assembly GCA_000611955.2). NCBI lineage: Eukaryota > Metazoa > Arthropoda > Arachnida > Araneae > Eresidae > Stegodyphus > Stegodyphus mimosarum. The sequence goes on along the minus strand of KK121107.1, from coordinate 202,124 downwards.
TTGATGTATTCCTCCTGCTCCCATTTACAGATTCATCCAAATGAATCACTTATTTCCATATGCATGTTCTCTATTAATTATATAGGCAAAAATTTAAAAATAAAAGATGCTAATGACGTTTCTAATTACTCTTTCTGGAGAAAAATTTCTCATTAGGATGAAAAAAACTGCACGAATTCCGTATCTTGCAACGTAAACGCACACACTTTCTTAATGAGCGAACAGTTGAATATACAGTGTCTGAATAAGCGATAGTAAACATGCAGCCAGATTTCGATATTTTCTTTTTGAGTACAGTTTAAACTTTTGCAGGTATTTAATGCATTTTAGTTGAACTATTAGTTTAGTACAGTTAGTTTTGTTTTTAAATTAATTAATATGCCAAAACGCAAAAGAGGAATTACGGGAAAACGGGGAAACACGAAGGTTACGGAGAGTTACAGGAAATGAAGAAGAAACCACTAGGATACTGAGCAGGCAAGCACAATTGCGAGAAAATTTTCGTGCTGAAGAAGTACTCAAGGTAATGAAGAAGAAATGGCTAGGGGACTTAGCGGGCAGGCACATCGACAGGAAAACTTACGTGAAGAAACCAATAGCAGGATCAGCAGATAATCAGAAGTTGAAACGCTGCGTGCTCAAGAAACTGAAGCAGAAACGAGTCTGAGGCTCCACAGAGAAGCAGAAAACAGGGAAAATTTGCGTGCCCAAGAAACTAAAGCAGAAACAAGTAAGAGGCTCATTAGACAACTGGAACGTGAACAGAATATGCATGATGAAAAGACAGAAGTTGCAAGTAGACAAAGGACACAAAACTCAGCATCATTCGAGTGGAAGAGTTAGAACAGGATGGCACTAAACGACTAATGCAAGATGTTTCACATAACAGACAATTCCAATCTGAAGATACAATGGCTATACGAAAGGACAGGCTTCGCCTGAGTATAAAATGACATTCATATAGCTCTCTTCACAATGTAGGAAGATGTGGATTCGCTTGCTGCCATCTCTGCAGTGGATTCTTCTTTGCAGGAGAATGAAACACGGAAGATATGTGCACTGCTGTCACAATGGGAAAATTGCAGATGCTGAAAGAATATATCTAGCAAAATGGAGTAATTTAATGAATCGGAACCATCAATTTTTTCCGGAGTTTTTTTGCTAACAAACGTATTTATAACGGTCTGCTTACCTTTGCTTCCTTCGGTCCCAATATAGAAATGCCTACAGGTTCAGATCGTTATTGTTTTAGAATTCATGGTGCCATATATCATCGAGCAAATCATCTTCATTCACCTCATGAACAGTATGCCCAGCTGAATAATTAGATTTGAATCAAGCCCTCAGGCAGAGAATGAATATACTTGGAAATGTTGCTCTGAATGCGGAACTGCTGAAATAATTGGGTGTAGTCTTAAGGAATGGGAATCCATAATTTTTGAAGAAGGAACTTTACGAGAACAAGGTGTTGAAACTACTGCTGCTAGGCATATGTACATCAGAGACAAAGGTGTTGTTACATGCGAGCACAGAGGACGTTACAACGCTCCAAATGATAACGAAGTTTTTAAGTGTGCAGATGACTTTCCTCCATTAAACATAGATGTTGTAATACATGCAAGAGTTGTTGGTCTCATTAATATCAGTATTTTAAATCTTACTTAACTTGGAACCGATGACGTATGTGATTTTCTTTCCTCATCATGATCAATGATACAGAGTTGGACAGCAGTATACAGAGTAGCAGTTTTATAGTCACAGACTGGCTGTACGACAACACTGGGACACCCCTATTTTGTACGGCCAAAATTGTCAATCGGGCCAAAATGAAGCTGAAACATTTCATACTGAATTTTTTTGTAAATTTTCTCTTCAGGTATACATAGAATTTATAAATTTTGCTTTGCCCGCAGCCGGCTCATCTGTCAGGCTTATTCGATAGTAATTAAATAAAATACAGCAAATACCACCCTAAACACTGACTTCAGTATGCGCAACTGTCTACCAGACGACCTTGCTAGTCACACGCAGTCACGCATGCGCACGGAGCTTTGACATCACAAAAATTTCGCTATTTTGGATGCGTTATGCGTATGCCTTCTGCCTAAATTACTTTTTTTTGTGTGTGTTTACTAATGTGGTATTTCATCTGTCTAATGACTGATTTATATTGATTGTAACATTTGTAGCTTCGAAAATATAAGCATTCGCGCACACCTCAAATTCCGTAAAAAAAAGACACCTTTTTAGAACCAAAACATTTAAAGCTCCACACATATTTTCTCTGCGCCCTACACTTTTTTTCTCTTCACTCTTCTGTTTTCTTCGCCATTTTTTCCTCTCTTTGCCTTTCTGAATCATATTATTTAAGATGATGATGTCACTGCTAAAGCTAATGCTAGGCATAATACCTAAAATAACAATAAATAACAACGAAACTCTAATATTAAAGTAAGCAACTGATGCTTCAAAACTCATTCATCTCAAAATTTCTTAAAACTGATATCGAAACAGTTCACAGAATGCAGATCATAATAATAAGGCTCATAAAATCCTATTGAATGTATTATTGGAATGTTAAAATTCAGAATTTTAAATATATAAACATTTTAGCTTGCCTTTCCAAAAAAATAAGAATTATATACCTTATTCCATTTAAATTGTTTCATTCATCATTGCCAGTCATAGCTTCAAAGCAAAGACAGTTAATGTAAACGTTTTGAATAATTTTGAAAGAAGGGAAAGCAAATTAAACCAAACTTTGGAAGCTTTATTGCCATTCCAAGTTGTAATAATTTATACACATGAATATAACCAGTGGAAATCATTCGGATACTTTCGTCGTTTTACATCCTAAATATAAATAATATAGCGAATATTAAGCAAAACATATGACAATACTTAATACTCTATAAACGTGAACATTGGTCAGCTGAGTGGATCTACGGCAAAAGCATTTAATTCCCATTTTAATAGAAAATACTAATATAAGATTGATACTTTTTATTAATACGGTTTACAAAAAACTAGAATTAAAATTGTGCTTTCGTATTACATATAAAGATAATAAGGGTTAAAATTAAGCATATTTACTAGAAAGATAAAGCGCCCATTTGCAGAGGATGAACATAGCATGGAAAGGAAGAGAAGAGTTGCAAGGAGAAATATAAATTTTTCATATAGTTTTTCGTGTTCTCTTTGAGAGCAATGGTAATACGCGAAACATATCTTAATTAGGTCAAATAAAACTATTGAGAAGTATCAATAAAAAGAATATTTCTGGTAGGAGAGAAAATAATCTATTCATAGGAGAAATCCATAGGGGAAATAATCCATGTAAGAAAATTTGATAAGATCTTGCACGGCATGTAACAGTTTAACTTGCATATAAGAGAAAACTCTTGTGAGTAAGGGATTTGTCCAAAAGCACACATCTGGCAGTTCTTTTTCCGAGGAAAGGAGTTAAAAATGTATTGACAGAATTATAATCTCTGATAAACGAAGGTGTTCCCGCTTTGAGAGGGCATTCCTATCCTAAGAACTAGAACTTCAAATAAAGGTATCTTTGATCCTACCTTATAAAACATGCACTGTAAAAAATTTTAGTCCAACGTTACACCATTTAATGGTTCAAAATCAAAGATAGTACCAAAACATGGTTCACTTGATTTTACGTTTCACTGATATTTGGTGAAACGATCCAACTAGGTAAACGTTTCACTATTTTTAAGGAATACTTTGCAGCCAATCAAACCGAAGCATTCAGCGCATGCCTGGTCTTCCCGTGATTCCATCTTTAGAAAGTTTAATGGCGGCTGTTTGAATCTGTTAACGGATAGTCGGTTGTGTATTCGATAATTACAAGGTACGTATATTTTTGGTTTGTTTCCTTTTTGATTTATGTATTAATGAAATGTAAGATACAAAATGGTGTTAAAATGCATTCGCAGTAACTTTTTAATGATTTTGTTGGAATGAGTGGCGTTAGTGCTGAAGCCTACTTTCACCATTTGGTTATTACTACTGTATAGAACGTAGCTGAATAGAAGTCTAAAAAGAGATTCCCGAACATTCTTAGTAAAAACATTGTTATAACATAATGTGTAGTTCTGCATATATTACGTAATATGTATTGCTATAAAATTCGTTATAGTCATTCTGTAGAAAATAGAATACTACAATACAAACATAGAATGTTCTGTCAGCATCAGTATTGGAATATAATAGTTCTTACGCTGTTTGTGAACTTGAGAAATAAGAAGCACATAATTCATCTAAAACGTTAAAAAAACTTTTTTGACATGAAAATTTAAGTCTTGTTGTTTAAAACTAAATTTATGGTTTAATTTTTCTCTAGATGAAAATCTTGGTACAGTGTCAATCATCATTGAAAGTGCTAAAAATTTCAGATTATGGTCAGCTTACTGTTATTAACTACGCTTAATATCCAAGTTTTTTTATCTCTGTAAAAATGTGCTGATGATTTCAAAGAGTATGTTGATTATGAAAACTTTCCCTAGGGATCCCAGCAAAATTGAAAGTTATTGATTGACATGATAAAACTGTATTTGGAATATTTTGTTGAAGTAGCAAGTTTTTTTATTGCTTTGTGAAAATTTTTGTTTATTAAATCTTATTGTTTGATTAAAACCATTTTGAAATATTATCTAAACTTTCCTTTTTACGAGAAGAATTTTTTGATAAAGATGCATTGAATTATTGTTATTTAGCCATGTTTTTAAATATTCTGTTCGAAAGCATCCTTATTTGGCCAAACTTGGTATTTAAAAATTTTGTTTTTCAATATTTCATATAATAATATATATTGAACTTGAACAGTTGTGTTTATTATGCATACTGTTATGATTGCTCACCAAGCTACTACAAAAATGCCAACAATTTATAGATTTTGTTCTAGGTACTCATTCAGCTTAGCATCAAACTGCCACAAATGTTGGAATTTAAGAAATTCTGTACATTTTCTCTGCCAAACTGGGAGTAAATTTCTGTTTTACTTATCATTCAAAATGTATCTTAATTTGTGCTTTTACAGATACATTGTTAATTTGTTGAATTTCTCAAGATCAAGAAAGATTTTGCCAAACTGGTAGTATTTTTAATAGCCGAAATGACAAAAATAATTATCTCTTAACCCCTCTTATAATCCTGCAAAATCATGTTTTGTAGTTTGAGGTGGAACGTAAATGAATTTTGACTATGGTTTCTGATTTTAAGAAATAACTTTGCATTAAGAATTTAATTAATATCAGGCATTTAAAATAATAGCAAATAAGAGACTTTTTTTTTCTGAAGTAGTTAAGATGTGCTATTGAAATTGTATTTATTTGTGTTTAAATCTGCAAAACGAAGTTTGATTGTTTAAAAATATAATTGATTATTTCTAACCAGTTAGAATATGAGCTAAGTGTTATTTCTTCATATGTCATTTCGTTAGTGGTAAATATGGCAGAATATTAGAGTAATTGACATTGTTTATTTTTTATTTGATATCAATAATTCATAGATGCATTAACTTCTTTTATAATTGGAGAGCATAACACAAAGATTTAATTTAAGTACTATTTTTTTAACTGTGCAGTATAATTTATTGTTAAGGGTAACAAATATTGCCAAATACGGTTAACGTCATTTAGAAAGCATTACATTAGTGTATGTGAGAAAAGAGCCTGTTATATAGGAAATAAATGAAGATAATTGTGCAAAACTGATGCTGTGGAATTTCCTTGAATATTTTTGCAAGTTGATTTTTGGTTTATATAATCTAAACCTTATTTTTTATTTGAATAATTTAAACTTTTTGCTTAATTTTACTTGTGAAGTCATCCAAAATAACATTTTGTTTCGAAGACATCCATTTTTTTTAATTCAAATAATATGCAGAGGACTATTTGTACTTTACCTTTTTTGTAATTATTTTAGGTAACTTTTAAGTGCTTATACATGAATACAATAAAAACGTTTGATAAATTTAAATTAAATGTATATTTTATAGTTATTTTGATGTAAATATTAATATTCTTTCAAGATGACAGTAATAAAGGTAAAGTAAATTTTCAGTTTAAATTCTCAGAGTATAAGTCTCTGATTTGTATCAGTAACTGTACATGTAATTGCTCCAGTTTTCTTTTTAATTATTTCAAATTGCTGAAATATTCAAAATATTCAGTTTTTAAGCTGTTATATTTTCAAAATATATTACTACAAAAAGTTGTGTTTCTGAAAATTTCCACTTTCTTAGCTAACAGTGCTTTTTGCAATCATATCATTGTATCAAGGGATCCCAATCGCCTCCAGGCGGGCAAGTGGCCCCAAGGTGGGCATGGAAATTTTATAGGGAGTCGATGAAGATCTGGACATTGACAGCCGAATTTGCAGTGGCAATTAATCAGCATAGTCAAGATTCCTATTGATTCCAGAAGTGCAGGTACGTATATGCTTTATTTCAGATTTTAAATGTCATACAAGAATAATATCCCAAAATAAAAGTTGTTACCAAACCAACATTGCCTTTTCCCTCTTCTAACCTAGTATAAGTAGATTTGAGTCAAGTCAGCAATTTACTATGGGAAGAAAGAAACAGGTTGAATATTTGTAATGGAAGTGATTTGAGAATTGAGCAATTTTATGCCAAATGCTAAAAGAATTACATGAATGCACAGATCACATTAATTATTCATACTTCTGTGTAATTAAAATTGAAGTTTTGTGCAGTTAAAATCCGTTATTTTGTTTCTGGCAACTTGTTTATATTTGTAAAATTAAAAATAAAGATTAAAAAAAAATAAATCCAATAAACCATTTTTTTTAAATTTTTGTTCAAAATTTTAGTTTGCTGTTATTTATTTGCAATTATTTGTATTTTGATTATGCTGCATTACAGAGAAAAATGTAAGGGGTTCGATGAAGAAAACGTTTTTCTAAAGTTCTTTTAAAAGGGGTTTATGTAAGAAAAAACTTGAGAACCCGTGCTTTACATAAGAAAAATTTTCCAAAATCTAGCTTCTCTATTTTTACCTTTACTAACTTGTATTATTCTTATTTTTAAATGTAATGTCATATATTACATATAATTTTCAAAAACCTTTTGGTATTTTCTGATTATTCATCCCCATTAAAAAGTCACAAATTGATTGCTGACTGGAGAGAGATATTTGTTTGGATATCCTTATTTCTAGTTCAAAAATGCTGCTTTCATAATTTCTTTTCTTTTTCCATATAAGACATGCAGTCTTTTTGGGTTTTTTCCACTCTTCTTTTCACGTACACAGCGATCTGCTTTCACTGAAGGAAGCAGCAGAGAATTCCAGAAACTTAGCATTTTGAACAACCATGGCATCAAAATCATAAAATGACACACATAAAAAAAAAAGGCACATGATGCCTTTAAACAAGTCTTATTGCACTGTATGTGTGTAGGAAGTTAAGTCTGAGATTTCGCCGATGAAAACTGCAATATGCTATTCACCGCTATACTGAAACACAGAAATTCCCATAGAAGGGATCATAATCTGCCGTCGTACTGGTGAAATGTCTGGAAAGCCATTTGGGGTTGCTATGGGCACAACTAAATTGCCACATAAATATATTTGGGTAATATTGGTAGGTTTATAATAGTAAAATAAACACTTTGGTGCTGGTATAATAATGTAATCCAGCTAATTTTCTTAATGTTTTGTATTTTTTTAATGCTTAATGTTTTATAATTCTTATAATTGTGTATTTTTTACTAAATATACCTTTAGATGTGTAGGCATATTAATATACATTATATATTAGATTTTTTTAAATACCGGTGGAATGTATGCTCTACCAGCAGCAACACATTTCAACATAAATATTTTTTGGCGGCATGATGCAATGCCTCATCAGTACATTTTTGTGCTTCTTTGCTGGGTTCGGGGATAGTCTTAATACCTCCTTTTTTAAAAAATAAAATCCTCAATATCTCAAAGTATTGATGTTCGGCCAGCCATATATTTGATATTTAGCCCTGGTATTTGACAAAAATTGTTTTTAATGCATCTTCCTTTTTTATTGTGTTTTTGTTTCTTCTATACTTTTTATTAGAAACTAAAAGTAAAACTAACATTTTACTACCAGTAATGATATGGTTGATACTGTTTAACACTGGCATTTCGACCCAGGTTTGAATCCATGCAAACGCACTGCCTGCATGTTTGGCTTCCTCCATGTGTAACATGAATGCAACCCAATGTACATACCCTAGTCAGATAGCAATCGAGTGGCTTGCTGCATCCAAATAAACCAATCAAAATGAATATTTAAGTTTTTATTAATTAAATTTAATATATTATGGATGCTTTATGTTATTTTTAGTATATATTGCAATGATAGTATATATTTGTTGTAACTTATATACTAAAACACAGAAACATCAGTCAGTATAACCTAGTAATACTAATAGTAACATCAGTCATGATACGAGGGTGAGAATTATGAAAGAAAAAATAAATATAAAATTAATAGTTTAGATAATGCATGATGTTATGTAGCTGTGTATTAACGCTTCTTTTTTTAGGTTCCCAATGATGTTGAAATAGAGCTACAAACAGTATCTAAAAGATGTTGTCTTCTTTCAATCACTGGTTGTGAAGGCCTGACCCTGTACTCCCCAAGACTACCTCGACATCCATGCAAGATCAGAATGTGTTGTGACTTATCTCAATTGGAACATTAGAACAAGCTTATGAAATTCATCCTGGCAAAAGAGTGCAGTCACCAAATGGTGCGTTATGAGGTACACCGTCGCTGAGCTTGATATAATGTGCTTGTCAGACCACTGTGCCCACAAATTACCACCCGTTGCATTTCCGATACAACCAACAGTGTGAAAAATCACTGATCTAATGTTGAGTACCATGCATTCTTTGCGTCTCTCTTCTAATGATTATGAACTGCAAGAACTGTTTAAGTATATGAGACAACCATTAAATTGTTAAATAAAAAATTCTAAATTTGGGTTTCATGATATTGTTAAATATCCTATTGAAATTTTCACAAATGTATTAAAATGACTACTACATACACTTGTGTTTTCTGAGATTTATTGGTTTAAATACTCCAGGATATGAAACTGCAAAATGCTTTTTGTCAATATTATAAGTAATGGTAAATATCCCCCCATGCATGCTTTACAAGTACATTTATCTTATTTATTTCATACAATTAAAGTTTTCAAGTTAGAAGAATGTTATTGATGTATGTCCTGTTTCTATATAAGCATAATAATGTATGCTAATTATTCAGAAGTACTTGTTATTAAATTCTGAAAAATAATGATTAAAATATTTATAAAATATACGTAATCATTCGACAGGTTTTATGAGTAGTTTCATTTTAAATTTCTTAAACAGAATATAAGTGATATAATTTATTAAATTATGCTTACATGTATGTCTGTGCAAAATTCAGCATAAAATATTTCTTAATGAATTACTTTTCTTACGTAGCAGTTGCAGAAAATTTGTCTATGTGGATTTAAATGTGTTCTTCATTAAAGCTTTGCCATCTTAAGTTATGTTTTTCCTCTGACTTATTTTACATGAAATGTTTACGTTTCTATATAACATGCTACCAAGAGATATGTTTAATCTGCAGAAAAATGGAATTTACTTTTGAATTTATTGAACAATATTAATAGCTTTGGAAAATTTTCTTTATTGTATAGGTACATAAGTATTATAATTTATCATGCTTCATAATATATTTTAACATATTGTAAATAAAAAATTACCATAAAGTAAAACTTGTTTTTGTGTGAGGAGGGGACATGGGAAACCTTACAGATTCTAGCAAATACTTCTGGTCTCCAAATTTTAAAGGTAAGTGTCATGGCATGTGAATGAAAATAAGAATTATGCATGGAATAATTTTTCTTTATATAGTATAATAGTAATTAGTTGAATAGCTGTTAATTACACATTACACACAATGTATAATATCAATTTTGTTATGAGAAAGCAATTTCTGTTGTAAATTTAAATACTAGAGACCTTGAATCTCAAAGCTAATGCAATTTAATTTACAAGTGAAGGCATATCAAACATGAATTTTTAAAATTCAGCTCTTGCAATGAGCAGTTACATTTTAACTTATTCCTATTGGTGTGTAAGGCATTTAATTTTGTAAAAATATATTTTTATATACATGCTAATATATTGCAAATGTGTATTTTAATGATATATATTTTATACTTTCATTCTCTCAAAACTGAATCAATCTTATGCAAGTAAATCTGCTGTTCTAGCCAAATTTTCAATAATTATTGCTATAGATATGCTGATTTGCATAAGGAATTTCTAAATATCTTAGCCACAGCAGTAATGAATTAAAAAAAGTACCAGGAGAAGGGTGCCATAGCAGTAATTGAATAAAAAAATACCAGAAAAATGGATAATAGAAAATTTTATGACTGAACTCTCAAATAACTTCCTATAATTTACAGTTAACGGTAAACATAATTATAATTAAGGGTTTAAGGTATTCTCAATCCATATTGTGATTTAACGCATTTCTAATTTATGGTTCAACATTCCCCATTCTTGCTTTAACATACTGCCAATTCTTGGTTAAACCTATTAACAAATAATGGTTCAACCTATTAACAAATAATGGTTAAACCTATTGCCAAATAATGGTTCAACGTATTACCAAATAATGGTTCAACCTATTACCAAATAAAGGTTCAGCCAAAGCACCAAATAATGGTTCAGTGTTTTACCATCTTTTGGTTGCAACTTTTTCAGCACCATAGTTTGGTGAAACTTTGAACCAAATTTTTAATAGTGTGCAACATCATCAGCAGTGGAAGAATTTTTTTTTGGGGGGGGGGTTAAGATAATGTAATGATACCTTTGTCATAGGAAAATATAGAATATTAGAAAGAAACTTGCGATATTGTATGTCTGAGCAGCATTTACGCTAAAGTGAGGGTATGAATGTGGTTCCATGAAGCGTTACTTAATAGACTACTACTTTGCAGGCGATGATAAAAATCATGTTTGTAGCTTCGCAAAATTCCATTTTAAAAAATTTCATGGTTGTATGTTGAAAAATAAATTTGCTGCTTAACTCTTGCATGCTAATGTACTTTTTTTTCATTTTCGAAACAATGAAATTACAAAACACTGATGTGTACACCAGATGATTTCCTTGTACGGAATATTAAATTATACGCATGCATATCTTGCATGCAGATTTACTAAAACCATAAAAACCTTAACCGGGAGATAAGACCAACATAATTCAATTATTTTTAAAGCAGAAAATGCACTATTTACAAACATATAATAATAAAAAACTGAGCTCACTGAGCCGAGTAACAGAGTGGATATATATATATATATAAATTTATATAGCTTTGGTGCGGCCGATTGCAATCAAAATAGGAGGTGCACATCTACATGTTATAGCAGTCCTATATGCAAACTTTCAACGTTCTGAGGTTACTCGTTTTTGAGTTATGCGAGATACATGCGTACGTACAGACGCCACGAAACAATGTCTTCAGAATTCATTTTAATTGAGTTTTGTAATATTTTTGGGGAAAAAGAGTTTTTTATTCTGTTCTTATGTACGAATGTCATTCAAAAACATCGTTAAATCGCATTCGATAGCGGTCAAAATAGATGTTTTCGTTGAAATATGATACCCGAAATTTTTCGCGATTACAATACTTCCTTTTTACTTCGTACAAGGAAGTGAAAATGGCACCATCATAGCATTTACGTATCCTTTCATGAGAAATTTGAAAGAAACATTTTTCGTTCGATGAGCTTAACGTTTGTATGAAATTATACATTGTGCATAGCGTTTAAGAAAATATCGCACAGAGCAGGCACAGCTGACTCCCGGAAACTCGACCTAATGAGAATTGAGAGAGTGTCGAGTTACCAAAGAGTTATCCAGGTTTGCGGATGAAATATCAGTTATTCACAACTGATAATACTTTGTCCAAAATCTAAATTGATGGTAAATTAATTCATGCTTTTCTCTTTTTTCAATCTCTTAAGTCACCCTAGTCATTTTCATCGTTATGTCAGTTTTTCCTGTCATTCGACATTTCCACTTTGATTGAGAAGAGATTTCAAAAGGCAACGTAAGTTGCAAGCCTGTATGTAAATTGAGATACACTACTCAGAAGGAACTGAAGATTTAGCTTACAGTTACGTACACCCATTAACTGGCTATTCCTTAGCAAAGAAAAAGGTGGAACGTGAGTGGTAATGGACAGCAGTTACTTCACTTTATTCAGATATTTTGTTAATGAGTAGGGGAATGAGGTAGATTGGAATTTCATTGAAAAGTACAAAAATCTATTATTCTGCAAGTTCCAAGTATATTCATTCTGCAAGTTCCAATAAATAGTATGGCATACAGAAGAAGACAAAAATCGCAAAAATAGAATACCATAACTAATCTTTAAAAAAAACCCTCGTGGAGATTCATACCCATCAATATCCGCTGTAATTACAATAATACAGTAATTTAAAGATTTTTATATTATTTGCACCGTATAAGGTGAGGTTAGAAATTATTACAGTCTAGCTATGAATAAACCACTAAATTGTTCCAAAGATATTATTCCGTTTGATCAGCAGAAATCATTTAGTGATTCAAAAAATTGATCGTCGAGTAAAAGAGCTAGAATCTTATTATGTAACACATGCCTGAGTACCGCACATAAAATAGGTGAATTCGACATGAATTCATACTTATTTTCGCATCGCATATGATGCGTCATTAATCTACTTTAATATTGTTGCAACGTTGTCTGCGGCAAAGAAAATATGTCTTAATTGCATATTTTTGCCGTTGACGAGGTGACTGGTGAAACTCAACTAGAGTTTTATTATGTCGGCTGTTGAGCACACCGTTGTTTAAGATTTAGTTCTCTCCCGGTGTTGATGAAGAAAACCCGGGGAATAGATCCAAGGGTTTCTGTCTCTTCTCTGTCCCAAGTTTAATTGAAACTTCCTCTTTAAACGAATTCGAAGCCTTCTACCCCTCTTCTTCTACTTCGTTTGGAGAGGAATTTATGCACGATAGAATATTGTTTCCTTCCGTGTATTTACACTATTCGCTTAAGGTTATTTATGCTTCTTCTGGCATTGGAACTCAGGGAAAGACTCTGGCAGTCGCCTTTCTTACCAGCACTGCGACGCAGGTCACATACTGAAAAATTTCCGAGTAGAGCTACATTATTTGATTTTAGAATGTATAGGCTTCATTATCCAAACATAGGAAAGGCGACAATTTTTTGACTCACAGACCTTTAAATAGGAAGAACCAAACAGGAGAGCAACCGCATGTGAGAATTCAAGACCGTATTATTATTAACTGGTTGCAAAAGTTTATTATTTTTTAACAGCTAATGAATTGTATGAACTATTATTCCTTTATTCGTTGCCCTCGGAAAGTTACGCGCAAAAACTGGGGAATGAAGAATGAGAAATAACCTTGCCGTCGTAGGTTTTTTTTTTTTTGCATCTTCTTTTTTTTTTTTTTTGGCAAATATGTTGGTCTAATTAGTTGTATGCATGTTTTTCTCAAGGTTGTAAATGCCATGCAAAGACAATAAACAAAAGATCTAATTAAGGGAGCTATAAAAAAGATTGAATAAAAAGTACTTTTAAGGAAATGCACAATTTGTTTTTTAAATTTCATTTCTAAGAACAGATAAATCTAATTTATATTTTCTTGTAACTATCTCATTCTTAATTGAAAGAGAGATATAGTAATCGTTTTTCAACTTATATTAGCGAGTAGTCATAATGTTAACATAAATACCTAATTTAATTAGTTTAATTAATAACGTTTATTATGAATACGTTGTTATGAAATGTTATCTGTATTCATGCTGTACATGAGAAACTTTGCACTCAAAAAGTAAGGTATTGAGTTGCTATATTTTACAAACAAATGTAAAAAAAAAAATTGATCCTCTTTTGTAAACTTTATATTTTGTGTATTTTATCTTCTGTTGCCTTAGTTTATTTGTTAAGCTTAAATTAATGTAAGCAATTTATTGTTTAATTTTAGCTTTCAAGTAGCATTAAAGCTTTGATTGTACGAAGGGTCGGTTACCTGAATGCTTAAAATTTATCTGAACAGATATAAGCAAAGATACTAAGAAAAATGTCAAGATGATATTAAGATGTTGAGAGCAAAATTCTCGGAAATCGTGCGTTCGTTCCTCCACCAGTTCCTCCACCTACAGTTTCTGGTTTATTAAGGCATTCTTGTAATTATTATTCTTGTTTTGATCTATCCTACCTTACGTCTGTCTTTATATATCTAATCTTACGTTCTTTCCATTCAGTCTACTTCAGACTTCGGAAGTGATTAGAAAACTTCTATTTGTGAGTGTATTGTTCAAAAATACGGAGTTTGATTTAACACTTCTAGTTTCCCTAAAAATAAGTTAACAATTATCCGTTAAGTAATGTGAAACAGCGTGTGGGTAAACTTCGAATTATTATGCCAGTAAGATAACATTTACGAACATTTTTCTAAGGTACTGCTTTTATTCCTGCAATATTTTGTTGAAAGAAGTATATTTTATTTCGGCATTAAATAAAATTATTAATGGGGGAAAATATGTTATATTCTCTTAAAATAAATAATATAACACTCAAGAAATAAATGGTTAGTGCAAATAGTTATTAATATAAAATTAGGTATCCACACATGTGTTCAAAACTTTAGCATCAGTGATGTTTTGCCTGAATTGTGAGAAATGTAACAGGCTATTTATCTTTCGGCAACTCATGCAAGATAATAACCAATAAATTGTTGGAAATTATAAATTCAAACTGTGGCAAGTCATTTGTAGAAATATTATACATAAGATTTGTGTATAAAGAACGCAGATGAAACGTACTTACCGATGCCTATGCCCAGGCAGTTTGACTTATCAGTAAGAAATATTTCTCCTCCTCGAACTGGAATATTACAAACATAGTTCCACGATTTGCTTATTACAAAGTTTTTCAGAAGTTTTGATCCGAATTGTTCATTCCTTTTTTACAGCCTGTATAAAAGTTTGTTTATTTTCTGGAAAAGAACTACAAAGAGCTCGTCTTATTTCGCTACTAAATGGTATTGAGATTTGGGGAACATGGAGACAAATAGATTATTTAGAGATCCTCAACTTCAAGTAATTTCATTTCTGTAATTCGATGAAGCGTGGCAGTATCATCTATATTCTATGCTTATAGCACTATGAAAGATAAACATGAATTTCAATGCTCTTACGTTAACATCTTCTGTCACTATACCTTTGGTCAGCACCTTACATCCATCAGTCGTGACAATCGCTCCACTCCCCCCCCCCACTCCAACATCTCCATATTGATACTCATTTTCTATCATGCTTTACTGAGAACTTCTAAGGTCTTCTCCAGAAGTGACCGAGACTTCCCCTTAAATACTGGTTCTAACTCATTTACATAAAACGCTATCCTGAAAACTCATTCTAGTAGTAACTTGTAGGTGGGAAACAAGAAAATATAGGAAAACTGTTCAAGGTTAAAAATAACTGTTAGGGAATTAAAATAACTCCCTACATTGTAAATGTTTCACATGTAAAATCAGCTAGATAATGTGTTTAAAACATTATGAAAATATCACTTTAGCAGTTTTATTTTTTATGTTCAGAAATTCTGGCAGATGCAAACCATTAGCAATATTAATTCCTTTCTCATCATCTTTCGGGTAACCATGAGGCCCCTAAGCACAATAATCAGAATTTTGCATGCTCACCGTCTTGGTAGTGCGTTTGTTTTTAGCATGTAAATCGCAAATTCATTCATCAGATTCTGCGCCGATGGCATAGTATAATGGTCACGTAAAGATTTTGCATTGTGATGCAAAGTCAAAACCCAAAACTTCATTATGGGCAAAATCAAAAATAGCTTTACATAATGATATTTTGCACATATTTGGTACACATATTAAAATCAATTATCTAAACCAAGAATGTGGTTCTACTCAGATTGTGTAATCGAGGCTCTCCATTTTACTTTTCCTGTGCATTTTCTAGTTCAGTTAACTGAGTGCTAGATTTTCAGGCATTAAAAAATTTCTTGCTTTGAGAAATATAAAAACAAAATTGAGTAATACAAATGCAGTACGACAGTAGATTTTTCATACGTTGGAATTCTATGCAAATATGTATTTAGAAAACTGTCTTGGGCCATATTTACGATTTTATCAGCTGCATGTGATTTATTAATATCTGAAATGCTTCTATGCATTAATTTGATAAAATAATTATAAAAAATATAGTGGTACTTATGCTGTTCTAACGTGACGATTTACAAAACAGACAATCACTTTATTGTAAATCGTGCCTAATGTTGAATTATAAAGAGAAGAGAGAAGTTATATATAATTCTTGATAGTATTTTTGCAATTTTTTGTTTGTGCCTTTCGTGAATTGACGTAAGCGTAAAATTTTGCTGGATTCATCTTCAAACTGGCATTATTTTCATAGAAGATCTTTTCATTCCCAGGTAGGCAGGCTTCGGTTCCCTCTTCTTTTAAGAGAAGAAATATTTATTTAACAAAACAATTTTGCCTCTTTGAAGAGAAAGATCTCGTGTTTGTCTCTCTCGAAATCAGTGAATCAGTGGAGGTTTTCTATAAAACAAATGTCGGTATTAAGCTAGATGTAAACTTATCCGTTTTTATATTTGGTATTTTTATGTTTCCCTTCCATGCATTCGAATTTCCTTGTAATTTTTCTGTTTGGTTTAAATATATCTGTTTTCAAGAATACATTGCGTTTTTTTGATTTGCAGCTTTTCGTTTTATGGTTTTTGAGGGTTTTATATTTTTTTACCTTTTTATTAATGTTCAACAAGCAGAATTAAATGCCTTTGAATTTAATTCCTGCGATGGTTATACAACGCAATGGTGTTGCAACAACACATCATGACTCCTGTAGTATGCATCACCATACTGGTGGATCGTTTGGAATTACAGTTCTATGTGCCACTGGGTTGTACTGTCTCATTTACCTAATGTAACTCAAAGACCACCGTTTCATCTCTGAAGTTCAAAACTTGTTTTCCTTTTTGTTTTCAAAGCTTGCCTGCACCACTTTACTGTCCGTGATTACACGTTAACAGGTGTGTTTCCCATCGAACCCATTCTGTATCCTCTTTCTTGCAATAACTAGTAATACTACGGGCGTTATCACCAGCCATAGCGGCAATGCAATATTCTGAAATCTTCGTATTCGAAAAGTCGATTTAAGCTTTAATTTTATTCAATTCACCGTTGTACTTTATATTATCCATGCAGTAAATATGACTTTAAAATATCTCGTTCTTCGTTTTTTTCTCTCTGCATTTCGGATGGCCACCATTCTAGGTTTTATAACTATGGGTGATTTTGTGAACTAGTCCTGTGTATTACATTTTCAAGTTTTTGAGTAGATGGAAGTATTTGAGTGTAAGAGAGACTTAAACTTATATCATTTTGTGAACCCTTGTAAACACGCCGAGGAACTTCCCTAACAGGTTTTTCTTTTTTTGCTGGTTGGGGTGTGGAGAGAAAGACCGGGCTTAGGCTCTTTTTCTCGCCTTTTTTTATTCTTCCTTCCTTCGCGATTTTGTTTTGCTATGCGTCTGAGGATATCATCCTGAACAAGAACTCGACTTGAATACTCTAACAAATATACGGCAATGACGAATATGACTCCATGATCTTATACAAGATTTAACCTCTTCGCGCTGCTTGTGGTTAACTTATTAATACGAGGAAGAAAAGGAAGATCACGTGATGGTTTCACTATCGTTTGAATTCACCTCGCCTAACTCGTGCTGCAACCAATCATGCGCTTATTACTTGCGATGATGATAGACGAAATCATTCCGCAAAAATAAACCTATTGTTCGGACTGGCTTTCTTCAGTAAATATTCTCAGTTCTGCTTTTGTCATGACTTTTTCGGAGTGAATTGTTCAAGATTGACTTCTTCCGGCGTATTCTTCATTCGTTAATGTAGTGTAGATGGCTTTGTAGACCTGGCTAATTTGGTATGTGCTTCTAATATATGATACCCAAAAATAAAGCTCATGATGCAAAAAAAAAAAATATTCACGTGTGAAGCTTTGTTATATCTACGCCTGGCATTACACGGTTTGGTTAAGTACTGTGAATAGTGTCTTACTTCCTTAGGTCACATATTGTACCTCACAGTTTGCAGATTTGAAGTACGTAAATATCTGTCTAAACAATTTGTTTCGCTTCAAATTACTAGCTCTCAATGGGGATAGTTTATATCAGAAGGGAATCCATCTTTGCTATTCGCATGGGGACAGAGAAGTACATATTCAAGTAACTCAGTACTCTCCACTCTGAGTACATACAGCTTATTAAGCATTTATGTTCGACAGGTTACATCAATAATCAAAGACATCAACAAGCATTAAGTGAATTATGAATGGTCAACAACATACCTGTATAATAATCAATACCAGCGGCGGGCCATGATTTTTACTGGCTAGGAGAAGTTATGAAGAAAACTTATAATCTTCTGTAAGACGACAGCGCATGGACGGTAATGATCGTCTTCTTAGAGACATGAAATTAAGCACCACTGTTTACTTATGTTCTCGGAAATACTGGTCATTTTCAAAATGGATCATTTTAAAGAGTTGGTCGTTACGGTGTCGGAGGTGATTCATCCTTCCATGGCCTCTCTCAAATATGAAGTGCCAACTAAAACAACTTGCTTCAAAATATTGGCAAGATTTGTGAAATAATATTTCATAGGGAAGACGTACATATAACTTTATCCCCAACATAAACTTCACATATATGTACTCTAATTCTTCATTAATTTACTACGTAATAGGACACGGACCCTTGCCCACATATTTCTACACAAGAAATATTGCGAATTCCGACATCTGCACATGAGGGGAACAGAGAACTCCTAATCATATTTATCTATTCATTCTAAACAGAGAACTCCTAATCATATATATCATAACATTCTCATGCCCCTTAGCTGAGGATAAATTGGATAAAGCTTTAATAACTTAACCCCGTGGATAACTATTTAGTATTATTATTATAGCTAATTATAACGTTGTGTTCCCAGTACTTATTATATTTATCTCATTATGTTTATTTGTTACTTATCATATCGTTATTTTTGTTACGTCAAAGCAGATGTTCTCAATTTGTAAATTTCAAATTGTATTGAAACTATATTATAATCATTTTATGCCCTAAATCAGTATTTTTAATAAATACTGGATGCGCAGTGTACAGTTGGATTATAGGGTGTACCATAATAGGTAAACTCTAGATCCTTTGGAAAGCTTCAGTTGCGCAGTTCCTCAACCTCTGTCTGTAAACTGTAACAAAGCTTGCAATTTTTTGGGGAGAGATTTAGTATAGGAAGTTATTGCAAGTTTATCTATTGTAATCGCTGGTGTACCCCCATGCTTTTATATGCACTTAAAGCTGAGCTCTTCGGTTGCTGTGGTGGAACAATGCTTGTGCAACCAATTATGAAATTCTGGTGTCCCGCCCACTTTTTCCTGTCCTAGCGCTGGAAACATTGCATGGGGTTCAGAGTATAGTGTATTATAAGACAAGTTAGCTATCCAACTTAATATGCTTAAGCAAATAAGACAACTTGATGCTGTCAGAATCGAATGTTTCTTGTTAATCAACTGACCTTTCATTACAAATCTTGATCAACCAAGCAGCACAAGCATTTTGATCGGCTGTTTTGAAGACGAAATGTCTTCAGAAACAAAAGGTCGATTTCCAAGATTACGCCTCAACATGTGTAATCTCTCCAATTCAATGTGTCATGCGTTTAAAAAATTACAGCAGCATGTCCAAGTTTGATAATCGAAGAAAGAAAATAGATTGGGTGGCCGAAGTCTCTAGAACTGAGCAAGCAGGTCGCCAGAAAGATGACGCTTTACGTACCTTGGATCACAAATGCATGACTGAATATATTTTTCTATTAAGGAAAGAAAGGAGATATTTTTTGCAGTTCACCAGAAGAGCTAGGTAACCAATTCAAAATTAAAAATAAACCAATTAAATTCAAAAATTAAATTTAAAATAATCTTGCCTATGAAGATATTTAAATTAATTAAATCAAAACTAGTAATAAATAATACCTAAGGAACTTTATTACAAACGAATACAATAGAGTAAATACAAGAAAAAGAAACCTATAACTCCCGTTATGTATAAAAAGCGATGTGACTGTGAAAGCTTAAACCATTAGTTATTGATGTCTTAAATTATTCTGACCATCCAAAAGCAGAATTAAAAATTTTTGTTTCACTTTACTTAAATTAAAAAAAAAAATCATATTTATTATTCAGTGATACCTAGGGCATGTCATTATTACATCTAATGGGAAAAGGTCAACTAAAAGGTATAGAGTTCCAGGCGTTTTCTGACTCAAGCAGCTATTTTTTGCTCTTTAGTTAAGAGGAGAGGCTATCGATTGGTGGTTAGTTTTAATGGGCATGGTGGAGCATTTAAACGCGGGCTTTGAGGTCACAAGGCTTTACGGCGTAATAGGGTTAATAAGTTGAACTTTGTTTCTGGGCAATCAAACCTTGTTATATCACAGAAATAGCTTTGTTACAATTGTTTAACTTTATGCTAACTACTCGACCAGTCATAGTGAAGGAAATACAATCTAGCATCCTATCCACGATTTCGCTAAATCATCTGCACATTCGCAATTTTAACTTGTCTCACTGGGTACGGTTTAAACCCTTTTATTAGAGATGTGAACGAAGTTAATGACTTTTATGCCTTAGGATTATGACAATAATGATAACTAGACCATCGTGTGAATGCTGCGTATTAAAATGATCTTCCCTCCCTTAGCGTGCATAACAGGAGAACAATCTTCTGTTGTTGTATTTCACTCTTTTTGCCTAATCGCGATATGAATTGCACTAACATCCTTTGAAGTATTGAGTCCTTTTGAGTATATTTCAGGGGCTTTTGCCTAACCTGCTCCACCATGGAAATATAGGTATTTGTGGGACATAAAAGAGAAAAGTATCTAATTGTGGGTACTATTGAATACCAAAAAGAATATTTTCCTTCAGAGACTAAAACAAATTTTTAACTAAAATTTTCTTTTGATAAATCTATCTATGAAAGGAAATTTCATAATTTTTAGTGACATGTAAATCGAAAGCGTAATCGGAGAAGCCTGAAAAGAAGTAATATCGATTCTATGCTTTTAAATGGAAACACTCAATTATTTTGGGAACGCGCAGAGAACGGTATACATTGTATAACAAAAAAACCTGAATTTAATAATTTTAATTCAGTCACTACTGTAAGTTATTTGTATTGTAACATGAAAAATGAAGCAATATTTGCGTCATATTTTTCTACTGAGGTTTCTATAACAACGGCATTCAGAGAAGAAAATTATGGTTTTTGAAAATCAAAGCTCAGTTCGATAGCAATTCACTTGCAAATGTTATTGTACCTTTTCTCTGAACCTGAGTGTCCCTGAGTATGTACTTTAATACTCTTAAATGGTACCACTATCATAAATTTCTAGTAGTAAAAGGCATGAAGCATGCGAATGAATTGTAAATTTTGCAAACCTGCTAATCAAAAGCGATGCAATTCATTTCAGTGGTTCCGGGACAGTATAAAATCGTACAGGCTTTGTCAAAAACTTAAAGAAAACTGCAAGTGCATTGTAAAGAACTATCTGCAGTATTTAAATAATACGATCGTAGTGAATTCCACGGATCTCAGGAAGATAATTAAATACTATTGCAGCTTTGCCGAGCAAATGAATCGTTAATAAAACACACTAGAATCTACATTTCAGAGGAATTTTGAAAATTTAGCAATAGACATGAATAAGAATTCAAAATTATTAACTTGCATGTTATAAAGAAATAAAGCCTAAATTATTTGCGTAAATTGTTGAGCTGCTTGACATGATATTTTGGAAACTGTGAAGAGCGAAATATGGATATTACACTTGCGTCTTCGCAAAATCAAAGAGTAGGAAGGAACATTCTTATTAAAAATACTGACCTACTCTTTATAACTGAACTACTTAAATATATGTGTATAATACCAAAAGGGAACCTCTGTAAAAAGAAGAAATTTTGCAAACTATTTTCTGGAGTTTTTCACCATTTATTAGTTTTACTTTTAATCGTATTTTCATGTATGTTCGCCGACTTATACGACATCCGGTTTGCAGCTTCAGTTTTCCTGTCAGTGATGATTCCTTTAATTAGCTTGCATATACAGAGATCCAAATGCAACGGATTGAAGTCTTTAGCCAAAGATATTCAAGGACTTATGAATAGCTTGAGTTATGATAGATCTAAGCATATTACGTGTTTACGTAAAAGTTGTTGCTTTATTATAATTGCTTTAGCGTTCATTAATAGTTTCCTGACTGTTCATACAGAGGCACTAACGCATGAAAAAAAATCATTTTTACACAAAAAATTAGGATCTGAAAAAAATAAAAGTATAATATATATTTTTGTCTTTTTCATGAATGCTTATAATTATTTCGCCTCTTCATCTATAGTTAATATACAGACATTAATATTTTATACGTTTTGTAGTTGTTTCAGAAACATAATAACTCTTTTTAACGCAACGTTAAGAGAGAAGAATTTAAGAAATGAACTTACAAAGCTGTGCTTACTGTATAAGCGAATTCGAAAATGTCATGATTTCATGCTTGAATGTTTTTCGGCCATTCTATTTTTATCTCTTACTTTCTATCTCACTACAATGTTTGTTATTCTTGCAAGTATCACCTATTTCTCAGCTGATAAGAATATACTGTACGTACGAATTTTAATTATTTTACCAAACTGTATCATTGGAATTTTATTTACAACCTTCGGTGCTTCTTCAGTCTGTGAAAAGAGTATCGAATTGAAAAAGACGTTGAAATTATTGTACGAGGAAGAGGTAATTAAATCTTCAGCACCAAAAGCTACTGCTCTTTTGAAATCATTTATTTGCGATGATCCTATGATGTTCACAGGACTTGGCTTCTTCGTTCTGAATCGCAGTTTTATATTGTCTTCATTTGGTGCATTATTAACGTACGGTTTATTAATTATTGGACTCAATAACTCATCTTAATTAATCGAAATGTGTGCAGCTTAGATAAGTTCATATCACCTTTTACAGTTTCTCTCTATAATTAACTTGATTTATAAGACAGGCGATTTATCACTCCAGCTATTTAGATAGCAAATGAATCTTAGAAGTTTAAACAACCTTTTAGTTTAAAAATTTAAATTGAACAAAGACATGATTTGTTCTTTTAATTTAAATCCCCATAGCTTGCAATATATCAGCGTAAACAAACGTGAACTTAAAACTGAAATTATTTTAATGCATGCTCAGTGCAACACAGCCTAATAAGAGTTGTTCCAAATTACTAAGTGCGTGATTGACTTCGCCGGACAAACTGGCTAACGCCGGATACATAAACAGTAGACCTGAGCGAGGAAAACTCTCTCTCAAAATTTTCGAGAACTTTGTCAAGAACAACTGCCTTTTTAAAACGCCTTTTATCCAGGTTTCAGCTAATGATCTACTTCTTCCATCTTACCATGAAGCTTCTGATAAACAATGTTGGCTATTTATCCAACTCGTGAGCTATCTGTGAGCTGATGTTAAATTATCTTCTAGCTGTTAGTAAATTAATGAAAAAAGCTAAAGAACAGTTTTGTTTTAAAGCTTTCAACCATTCTGCAAAATTAATTTCTACGTGTCTTGATTTTCTCCCTTTTTTACGCTTCTTTGAGACACTTGAATTTTTGTTGATTTTTTATTAATGATGATTCCCTGTGTAAATAGTTTCTGCAATGTGTTTGGGAAATTTCCACTTGAAATGTACTTTTCCTTTGGCTGCTGTTACTAAGTACATTAAAATAAAAAAAATATATTTCCTTTTCTGTCAGGCCTAAGTCTTTTCGCTTGCCATTTTCGACATGTTACATGTAAAGCCCCCTTCATATTTAGGAAATGCTTATTTCAGTGATTTACTGAAATTTCAAAATTTTCATTTATAGCGAACAGAAAGATTGCCCGTTTAGTGGAACTCTGATTGCATGATTCCAAAATAAAAAATGCTTTCGTTGCTTTTTTCTTCCAACAGACATTTGCCTCCTGGCAGCAAGATTTGCATATCTGCTAAGATCCATATGATGAACAAAGTTAAAGAAGAAGATCTTCAAACATACTGTTATATTTCGAGCCTTTTATGACAGTTACAGTATAAGGTTCCGCCTCCAACCTCTTGACTCTTTTCGTGAGCATAAACTGTGAAACCTTATGTGGAGGACAGTGAGCAAATCTAGGCTATGTCCTTTAGTGTTGCAGAAACTACAAAGTCAGAAGGAGGGTTTAAAAGTGATCCTTTAATTCAAATATTTACAACTCTTCCAATTGAGAGTAAGCCACTACTTGGGCTGAACTAAAATAATATGAAAATAAGGTGTGTTAACAAATTCAATTCCCTAATTTAATTCTAAGTAGGACGGCGACGGAAGCTTAACTCTTAGTGAAATGCAATTATGCGAATTTCACTAGCAAACACTGGTAATTGCAAATGCCTATGAAGGCGAACTTTCAGTAGACAGAGGAAATCTTGGCGCGCACAGCCTTACGGCGATAAATCCAAGGCACTGTCTTTCCCCTCGTTAACTCCTGCCTTTTAACTGCTAACAGATATATGCGATTTGCATAAATATCTCACTCGCGCTAAATTCGGGCAGCAACTGAAACTTTGAGAATTCGATAGGAAAGTTCAAACTAAAAATAATTTGGTTAATTAAAATAATGAATGCTACAAAGTTGCTCCCAGAATTTAGTAGTCTGAAACTAAGTAGCCTAAAATCGGCTTTTAGTGAAGATGCTAAATTCTAAATCTAAATTTTCCTTCCTATTCGCCATCCTTTACAATTGTAAGTTTTAAATTTAGTTTAAATCTCTGTTTGTGTCTTAGATATTTTAACATAGAATATCTTTTTCCGTCTTCACATCAAAAAGATCCATCAGGAATTTGGCTTGATTCTATCTGGTTCCTTCCAATCTGGAAGGAAATAAATTTTAATTTCATGTTATAAGTACATTTCACCTGAAAAGTACAACATTCCCTTCCTCTGATGCTTTCCGTAATGACCTTTTATTCGCGCTTTAGGTATTCGCGTTTTTTATTTTCTATTAGCGCTTTTCGCCAAACGCATTCATTTTACACTCATTCATTTTTAAAACTTCCCCCTTGTTCTCTGGCCAAATGTGGTGTTTGTGAAAAACACGCAGTTTTACTTTGTCAAGTGTTCACAACTACCACCTGACTTCAATTCTATTGGGGTTAATTCTTCGACTTTCAAGACCTCAGACTTCCCCTAAAACAAATCTGAAATGCCCTGAGGTTCTAACATGAAATGAACTTTAAACTTTTGTGTGAAACCAGAGAACACTACGTACAACATTCAAACATTTCAATTGCATTTCATACATATAATTCATTCTTTCAATCTTCAATTCAAATTTTCTTTAAATGCTCATTGCGTTAAATAACACTTATATATTCACTTTCTAATTTAGCGCGCTTTACGCTTTTACATTACATTTTAATTTTAACTTGCGTATCCTTTACGCTTTTCCAAAATATTCGATATAAACAAAACCAGTGCTTAAGGCTTACAACAAATCATGCATTACATAGAAAACAGTTTTACATTAAATGCATTCATTATTTATACATAGAAAAATATAATACAACAGTTTTGCTATACAACTTACGTACTAGTTGCTTTTAATTAACACAATTCAATTTCCTATTTACAGAGAGTCTTTTGACTAAAATCGATGAATCCCATGTTCTGGATTACAAAGAACATTTCACGAAGTCTCACAGTTTTTCAACTGAACTCTCGAATTTCTTCCGCTGCATAATTAAGTTGTTCCTTCAAGCGTGTCCTTTACGCTTTCGGCAACCGGCTTTTGACTCGGGTAACTTCCCTTTTAAATCTGCAACTTGCACTTAAATCAGAAACATAACTGTGTGAATTTTAAAAGAAAATAAAGAATCTACTTATCTTTCTGCCAGTCTTTTAGGCGTTTTTTTGTCCATTCCTGAAAGGTTGGATATACTGTGGCTTGGGCTATTCTTTGCTTGTTACTCCTAGATTGAAACTCTGGGGCTGCCTTTCGTTTGGTCGATCTTCTTTCCTCCAGAAACACCTTGTTGGGACGAATGGTGGGTGGCGCTTTCCGTTTGTGCTGAAGTCTTTGCTCCCTCTCCAGACTGGCTCGTTCCTTCTCCTGCACTCGTAGGCTCCTTCGTTGTGGGTTGGCACCTTCGGCGGCTCGCTTCTCGCCGTTCTGTTCCCTCCGTAGTGGTGGAGCTTTCATAGTGTTTTCATTTGGACGTTCCTTCCTTAGACGCTTTGGTCGCTGAGACTGTTGCTTAGTGTTTGTCCTTTTTTCTTTTTGGGGTGGTCTTTTCTTTGGCTGCGGCTTCCTCTCTTCTGGTAACCTCCTTTTCAAACTGGGTTCTCTTGTTTTTGAGGGACCTGGTTGGGGCTCTTGAATCTTAGAAAAATTCTGTGAGGCTGGACCCTGCAACATGTCTTTCAAAATATTATTATTAGCTCTTCGATAATAATGTTTAATTTGATCGAAATTTGCCACAGTCTCTTCGCCCTTCTCATTCTTTAAATATGCACGGCATTCAACTATTCTTGTAATTTCAAAAGGACCATGCCATCTTGGGCAAAATTTTGCGACCTTATCTTTTGCTGCGCATGAAAGTGCGTGGGCTTGTTTCAACACCTCCTCCCCCACTTTATATTCTACGGTTCTTCTTTTTGAATCGTAGTAAATCTTTTGTTTCTTTTGCGCTTCCCGGGAGCACTTTTCTGCCTCCTTCAACATTTTTTCTATTTCACCCATTTGAAATTCCGGCGCTCTATCTTTCACATAAAATAATTTATCTAAGGGGGTCATTATCTTCCTGCCCAAAAACAATTCGGCGGGGGATTTCTTCGTTGTCTCGTGCTTAGCCGTTCTGAGGGCGAATGCAAATTCTTCGACGCAGTCATCCCAGTTAGAATGGTGCTTTTGCACATAATTTCTAATCAATTTTACAATATTCTTATTTACCCGTTCCGCTATATTTGATTGTGGGCGGTAGGGTACCATTTTCATATGCTTAATGCCCAACTTGTCACACATCATTTTAAATGTACTGCTTACAAACTGGGGACCATTATCGCTAATCACCCTCGCTGGACATCCATATCTTAAAATATATTTGTTCAAAAACGAATCTGCAACGACTTTTGCTGAAGCCCGCTTAAGTGGTATCAACTCAACCCATTTACTGAAATGATCCACAATGACTAATAAAAATCGTGCCTTATTTACATGACTCCTGGGGTAGGGGCCTAAGAGGTCAATACCAATTATTTCATTGGGGAACCTAGACTCAATACTAGTTAATAACCCGGCCGGGCGGAAATTTACGTCATTATTTATCTGACACGTGTGACAAGTCTGGCAGTAATTTTTAACTATCTTTTGTAATTGCGGAAAATATACCGCCTCGCGTACGCGTTGTATTGTTTTTCTAATTCCAAAATGGCCCGAGACAGGCGAATCGTGGAGCTCTTGCAAGATACTTAAAATTAATTTGGCCGGGATGACTGGTCTGTATTCACTATTTTGATTCGTAACTTTAGTATAAAATAAGAGACCATCAATGATTTCATAGTTCTGTGCTCTGCTTCGTATTGCATTAATGTCTATATGCTGGAAGTTATCTGGGTCTTTTAAATAATTATAAATATTTCCGAATTCGGGATCCCTAGCAATTTCTTCTATTACAGTCTCTCGAGAGTCAATGA
Source organism: Stegodyphus mimosarum (assembly GCA_000611955.2). Classification (NCBI taxonomy): domain Eukaryota; kingdom Metazoa; phylum Arthropoda; class Arachnida; order Araneae; family Eresidae; genus Stegodyphus; species Stegodyphus mimosarum. The sequence goes on along the minus strand of KK121107.1, from coordinate 174,154 downwards.
CCTTTGCCTGAAGCATCGCTATTTTTACTTTCTCGCCGTTCTCGTCTAACTTTATTCTAGATAATGCGTCGGCCACTACATTGTCTTTTCCCGGTGTGTGTTTGATAATGAGATTAAATTCTTGCAACTTTAGGGTCCACCGAATTAAGCGTGGCGAAAGATTCTTTCCTGAAAATAATCTGGTAACTGCCGCATGATCTGAATATACTGTTACGGGAGAACTCCCAAAATATACACAAAATTTTTGAACAGCTGCGAGCACTGCTAAAGTTTCACGCTCCGTTGCCGAATAATTTCTTTGCGTATCATTCAATGTACGACTAAAAAAGGCAATCGCTTTTCTATTTTGTGTTAACACGGCTCCGATTGCGTAATCTGATGCGTCTGCATAAATTTCTAGACCCTTGTCTTTCTCTGGGAACTTTAGAACCGGTGCATTAATTAAAGATTCTTTTAACTTCTCAAACGCGGCGTTTGCTTCTGAAGACCACGCAAAACGAACTCTTTTCCTTCTCAACTTTAACAATGGTTCAGCAATTTCTGCGAAATTTTTAATAAAAATTCTATAATATGAGCACATACCCAAGAAAGTCGCTAACTTTTTGGCTGTATTCGGAATTGGGTAATTTTTCACTGCTATAACTTTAGATTTATCTGTTTCGATCCCCCTTTGAGAAATTTTGTACCCTAAATATTTGAGTTCTTTTGCCGCGAATTTACATTTCTTAATGTTCACTTTAAGTCCTGCATCTTTCAAAAGAGTAAAGACTTCTCGAAGGTCTTTAATATGTTCTTCCAGCGACTCTGAAGTAACAATTATATCGTCAAGATAAATAAATGTACTTTTTCCTATTACCGGCCTTAAAATTTTGTCCATGCACCTCTGAAACGTGGCCGGGGCTCCCGACAATCCAAAAGGCATACGCAAAAAGCCATATGTACCGTATTTTGTTATGAATGCTGTTTTGTGAACATCTTCCGGCTTTATGCTTATCTGAAAATATCCGGATGTCAAATCTAGCGTGGTTATGTATTTTGTTGATTTAATACTTCTTAGAATTTCATCAATTACCGGAAGTGGGTAAGTTGGAAATTTTGTTATACTATTAAGCTTTCTGTAGTCAATAGCGAACCTGTACCTTAATGGATCAGTTAACGGCAAATCATTATTTTTCTTACATAAAACCACCGGACTCGCATATGCACTAGAAATAGGAGTTATTATTTTGTTTCTTAACATTTCATCAATATGGTATTTTATTATTTCCTCCTTAACTTTGTCGTACTTGTAAGGACGCTGACGTATAGGTTCATCCGTAGTTAATTTAATTTCGTGTGCTACGATCTGGGTGAATCCTGGAATATCATCAAATAAATCAGCGAAATTACTTACCAATTCCCGAAACTTGTCCTGTTCTTCGGGCGTTAGATGGCTTAAATCCACTTCAGGGGGAGGTGTTGATTTCTTTTTAACTGGGTCCATGGTTACTTGCAAGGTGGAGTTTTCAAAATCGATTTTCGCATCCACAGCTGCAAAGAAATCTGTTCCTAAAATAACCGATGCTTGGAGGTTCTTCACTACAAGAAACATAATTTTTTTTTGTTCTTCGCCGATTTTGATGTACAGCTCGATTTTTCCCATGCATTGACACGTTTTTCCTTGGGCTGCTACCACCTTCATTCCTTCCACGCTATGCAGACGATATCTACGAAAGTGCTTCTTAAAAAATTCTTCTGCCAAACAGCTTCCTTGAGCGCCGGTATCCAACAGAGCTGTAGCGGGTACGTTGTTAATTAGTAACTGCAGTCTCGGTAATTCAATGTTTCTCACCATGACCGTATTTAGCTGTACTTCAGAGGGATTTTTCTTCTCCTCGGAACATTGCACCCCCTTCCCCGCAATATTCCTTAGTAGTTTAAATGCTTTGCGGGTGTTTTCTTCTGTTGCTGGCTTCTGCCTGGGGAGAATGATTTTCTTCCGTAGTTGGAATTATTTTGTTGGCGCTGTACTTGGCGCGGTTGACCGCTCGCATTTTGACTGGTACCAGTAGTTCTCGGCCATCGTCTGTTTCTTCCTTCGGCATTCTGGTTCCCCTGCAGCCGCTGTTCATACGATTGTCTCCGTTGATTTTCGGCCGCTCGCCGGCTCTCGAATTGTACGGCGAGTTCAAACAGCTTGTCCAGCGTCACGGGATTTCTTAGCTCCATGAAATCTTGTATCGATGGTAACAATCTGGGCAGGATTATCTGGATAATCTCCGGGTCCGGCCTCGTGCCATACAATAATTTAAAGACTTGTATTTTTCTCAAAATAAATTCCGATAGTTCATCCACCCGCTGTTGATACTTGCTAAACAACTCAGCTTCGAGTTTCGCACGGTCTTTAACCACAGGAAACGCTCTCAAAATTGCTAGTTTAAAATTCTCGTACGTGTAAGTCGGCGTTCCTGGTTCTCCCAGCAGACATTTTCCGATGCACTTATACCAGGTCGCTGCTTGGCCCCTCAATGCTCCTGTCGCTAATATGACCTTCTGATGTTCCGGAACTGGATACAGCAAAAAATGCGCTTCTAACTTTTCCAGGAATGTGTTCACAGGTCCTCTGGCATCAAAAACTACTGCCGGCTTCATGGCTGCTCTGATGGTTTCCACTATGAATCCAAATCCATCAGGCATTGCAGCTGTATTCTGGGATGTAGTAGGCATATTCCAACTTCCTTCCATCCTTTTAGTTGTTCGGGCGCCAGTGTAAGGTTTCTCCTTCAATCTCTTGACTCTTTTCGTGAGCATAAACTGTGAAACCTTATGTGGAGGACAGTGAGCAAATCTAGGCTATGTCCTTTAGTGTTGCAGAAACTACAAAGTCAGAAGGAGGGTTTAAAAGTGATCCTTTAATTCAAATATTTACAACTCTTCCAATTGAGAGTAAGCCACTACTTGGGCTGAACTAAAATAATATGAAAATAAGGTGTGTTAACAAATTCAATTCCCTAACTTAATTCTAAGTAAGACGGCGTCGGAAGCTTAACTCTTAGTGAAATGCAATTATGCGAATTTCACTAGCAAACACTGGTAATTGCAAATGCCTATGAAGGCGAACTTTCAGTAGACAGAGGAAATCTTGGCGCGCACAGCCTTACGGCGATAAATCCAAGGCACTGTCTTTCCCCTCGTTAACTCCTGCCTTTTAACTGCTAACAGATATATGCGATTTGCATAAATATCACACTCGCGCTAAATTCGGGCAGCAACTGAAACTTTGAGAATTCGATAGGAAAGTTCAAACTAAAAATAATTTGGTTAATTAAAATAATGAATGCTACAACAGCAGACTGTCTTTGGACGAGAAAAAAAAGTTCTGCGGAACCAGATAGGTACGAATCACCAAACGAAGGAACAGAAAGAGACGTCTTCCTTCCACAACGGCTGATACAATGCTGCAGAGCTTTGGTAGTGTGTGTGTGACACTTTTGTTCACAACCAGAGAACGTTAATTGACAACGTTTTGGTGGTTTTTCCGCATACGAATGCTTCTCACAAATCGAAAAGCAAGGACACTTCTGTACAAGGAAACATTTATTGCTGGATGGGTAATAACAGTTTGTAAATGCATTTCGGTACAAATCCACATCTTAGTTATCTTTCGATAACTTGCAATAAGTTATCTTTAAAATATCAAAATATCGTAAAAATATAACATATTTTAAAAGTCACTGTCTTCACAACTAATTAGTCATGTGCGTGAATATTTGTATGCTTATTTTAATGTTCTTTATAATGCATTTGCTGCTTTTGTTATATGTGGCAAATATTAAAATATTTTAAATAAAATACATTTTTGTCATCCACATAAAACTGTAATATGTACTGCGTATATCACTATTATTAAAAAATCAGCTTTTTTACCTGACTATTTTTTTAAAACACAAAAATAGTATACAAGTGCTTTTAAAATAATGGAATTAGGATATTCGATTAGATAGTGCAGTAGTAATATACTGTGTATTCTTTTTGGAGTGTAGCTACGTACGTATACGTGTAGATGTCACACAATATTTACCATGAGTAAGTGGATATTGACCTTATACTCTACATATCCAGGTGAACAACAGTCGTTCAGAGCGCCCTGACATCCCTACGTGGCACAACGATGTTATGGTTGATTTATAAAGTAGCGCAGGCTCCACTACTGCCAGCAGCATCTTAGACACTTTCCTTTCGTCCGGATTTTCAGGATTCATTTAAATCAATTTAGATATACTGCAGGACAATAATTAGTATGTAACAGCGGTTAAAACATGTGAAGCGTTACAAAATACATAAAATACACAATATATAAAACTATTCAAATTAAATTAGCTAAATAATAGTATAACATACATATAGGAAGTTCTACTTTACTACTAAAATATGAAAGGATTTTACTTTGGCTAACTCTCTTTTCTAGAATCTAAAATCTCTTTGAAATTAGTGCGTCATATCTAAAAACTAACTTTTTAGGCATATCAAGTTGTAATAAAATTACGTAACAAAGAATATCACACACTAGTAATTCACGAAAGATTACCAAGGAATGCCATTTTAAGGGGAAAAGTCAACCTCAAATTACTCTTTTTAATTTGTTAACCCTTCCTTCAAGGGAAGCTGGAAAAGGTATGACATATCCCAAATTATAAAATTAAACAAAATTGAACTTCAAATTACGAATGCCTCACTTCACGAAAAGTTTGGTTCTTAAACAATTTATTTGAATCAAAATGCCTCGGATGACGAACAGTGTCTTGGAATACGATATCGCATGTCGACAATATGTCACTTTCAAAGCCATTTTGAAATAACATGTGCCTCATAATTAATGCTGAAGGACTTCTGGAAACATGATCTTAATATTTTTCTTTTTCTAACACTCATTAACAAAGCCTGAGAACAAGTAACTTACAGGACTGATAATTCGGTCTGAAGGAAATTACAGAAGTTTGGCTTGCGACCAGAGATTTTGAACACTTATCGACACATTAGGTTATTTAGAAGCAGGAGAGATTAAAAATTGGCAATGCCCTCTCCGGGACTCGAACCACGGACCTCTCGAATACGCGCCGAGCGTGCTGACCACTACACCACAAAGGCATACGACTGAGAATTACGGGACACAATCGCCCAAATCCGGGTGGTGAAAAATAATCATCCATTAGTTTGGGCGCCACTGTAGAGACATTAGGTTATTTTGGAAGCAGAAGACGTGAAAATGAGCAATGTCGTCGTCGGGACTCGAACCACAGACCTCTCGAATACGCGCCGAGCGTGCTGACCATTACAACACGAAGGCATGCTAAGAAGGCGAGAGAAATATCACTCGGGACATTTAGGACGTTTTCTGCTATCTATAATATTATGTCTCTTGGCAGAACCATGGTTTGGGAAGATTAAAAACCAGGATATGAAGAAGTTGCTACAGGATCATAAAACAGCTTAACAAAATAGAGCTACAGTAATTTCAGAAGCAGCAATATGGAAGAAATTGAATATGGAAGAAATTGATAAATTGCAGCAATATACACAGCAGAAGCATTTTAATGACAATGCCATGTCTCACTCACAGAAGCATTTTAAAACGAAGGTAACCACAAATGACCGTAAATTATGAGCAAAACAGAGGCCCGATGAGTTTGAATTCAAATCGAGTTGCACCTGGAGACAAAGAAAAGATTAGATAAAAGAAGCCTCCTAAACTGATGTTTTTATGGAAAATTAATTTTTCGTATCCAAACTATAGTATTTCCCTTTTTATTTTCCGCTTATGCCGTCCATTATTTTTAGTACAAGTACAGTAAAAATTAAATAACTTTTTATTCATTCTATCTGTATTTTTTATTGTTTTATATTTAGGAATTCCGATCGCTTTCGTCTTCTGAAATTTTGCACACAGTACTGTTGTAAAGTTTAAATAAACAACCATCTGTAGTCTAGAAACGAATTAATCTATTTTACATTAATTCCTCTGGGAGAAGTTTTTTGGTTTACAAATATTTCGGTTGACGAACTACCTTTAGGGACAAATGAAATTCGTTAACCAAGGTTTCACTGTATCTCAATCAATTTTTCTCGTACATGAGTCAAACATTTTGCGTTACATTTTTTATAATAAATACAAATATTTTTCTAAAGTGAGTATAGGGATTGAAGATCTGTATGCAAAGTTAGACTTTTTAACTGTTATAAAATTGACTTTTGTAACTCCAACAATGCCGAAACCTGAATCTTCGCGTCGTTGAAAATATTTTTGTGTTTAAAAGTGCATATATAGGTCAAAGGCCGAAACGGTAAAGGTATTTGTTGTTGATGATGATTACTACTCACTTTTCTGATCTATAGTCAGCCGAAGCCCACGAAATTCCTCGTGGCATGGAGTGCAAGATTGCTTCTGTCGTTGGCAACGGTCTTGAGGTGATAGTCCGACTTTGCCGATTTCCACCTCCCAGTTTTGATGAAGAGCATCCAGGAAGACGGGTCCGAAGGTCTCCCACCCCTCTTACTCTGCCATCAACCTCTCGACAGGACTTTCAACTCGCCACATATTTAGAGTGCCACACGGACATTATACATTTACAAACATCCATGTCTTCTCCGAGATTCGAACTCAGGCACTTCGGCATAGCAGTCAACGAAGCTAATCACTATACCACTATACCGTTTGGACGGCAAAGGCATTTGTGATCACGTTGTATAATGACTCATACCGACCACCTATCTAGAAACAGACTACTCTGGAGTTAATGATCTGCCAGTCCCAGAATTCAAATTACGAACTTTGATATGAGTTCTTTCTCTAGTTTTAAACAAATTTCCAAAGAAAATGTGCGAAACGTTCTGCAGACGTTTTGCGATAAAGTTACGCGTAATTTTATTTATTTGTTTATTTAACTTAATGATTTTATGTAAAAGTTAATTGTGTGATCAAAACTAATGTTCGGTTATTTTACTTATTCCAAACGATAATAGTGCGATTTATTTCCAAATAGATTAAAAATTGTTACAATAATTTCTCAGGAGGGTATAAAATTATTTTAAGCACTGTTATTTTTAAAAACTTATCATAAAGGTATAGTAGGCACTACAGTCTAAAGTATAGTTTTATAGTTAGTCAAACTGCATTCGAAAGAGTTTGTATCTAATGGACAAGCTTTACATTTTTTTTTAAATTTGAAACATCACAAACTGTTAAAATTATCTATTATTAACTAGTATTGTTCCCCTCATTTTCAAATTTTCTGTTATGGGATTATAAAAACAACTTTAAAAAACAAAAATCTAAATTTTTCCGTTTATTATGAGCATACACTAGAAAAGCATCATTTATTCTTCATTTCCTTAGTGCCTTTCAATTAAAATGCTCAAGTTCTTGAGAAAACATCAAGAGAAATGCAAATATTTGTAACATTGCATGAATTTAATATTCTTAATTTAGCACAGAGAGAGTAAAAATTAACGACTAAACAGAATTAAACATTAATCGCTTCGTGAATGAATAAATTATAACTTCTGCCATAAACTGAGTGTAGCTAATTTTGCAATTTAACTCAATTAAATGATTTTACTTCAAGAAATATCAAACAGTTAGTGTTACAAAAGAAGCAAAAGTTTGAGAACTGATAATCAAAAATCAAGCAGCATATTTCTATGGCTCGAGGAAAATATAACATCATATACTCTTCAAAAACAGGAATAGTGGGTCATTTTTTTAAAATGTTTTTCAAACTGGCAATTGAAATTCCAATCAAATATCTGAAGTATGGAAATTATTCTCTAAGTATGTATATCTGATGTATATCTGAAGTATACTTATTAAAATACCTTTCAAATTTAAATTAGATCTCACGAGGATGTAAAGAAGGCCTACTTACCCATTCAAACATCCGACAGATAAAAAACTTACGTATTAATTGTATGATACAGATGATACGTTCTTTACCTTCTCCGTATACGAGTATATGACTAATACAGACTAAGAACTGAATTTGAAATTCATACTTAAAGGGTCTCTCTATAAAACAGTGAAATGGTAAATCAGCCCAACTGAATCAGAATCCAAATTCAATATTCACTACTCACTTGACATCACATCATGTACTTGAGCAAGCGCGATTCAGACTCCATACCAATCAGCTTTCTTGAAACTCATTCAGCGATTATCACCTCCCAATGAACAGAGTATCTAAAAAAATCGTTTCAGAATCTGAGTACCTTTGCAAGAAGGTATGCAATAGCAAACAAACACCTTCGCAAGAAAATTTAAAAAATAATCGAGAACTTGGCAAGAAAAAGACATGAATTATGTGCTCCCATTATCCCCCTCATTCTCTCTCACGAATAGCCATACTAAAACTAGCGAAGAATACCAAGGTGTCCATATAATTCTGTGTATAATATCTGAGTAAAGTCTTAACATATATGAAATTACAAATTAATATATAATCACCAACTGCCCATGTATTCATAACAGTGGTACGTACAATTGAATTAATTGAGGTATAATTGTAATAATATGGACTTAGCAAACTATGTGATTACATATTTCGTGTAATGTACCAAAATGTATCTTAAATGAGTATTAGATACCTTAAACAAAACGTATGCAGAGATGAAATATATGTAAAAACGTGCAGTATATAAAAATAATTGAATACACGAAATGAATATAAAACAGAACTGACTGTAGAACTTTAATCCACAAAATACTGTATCAGACAGACATGTCGAAACAATCGTTATTCAAGAGACATAATAATTTGTATCAACTATGTAATAACTCTTGTACCACTATGTAGACGAAATATTTATATATTTATGTACCATTGTGTATATGATAACGTAACAAGTCTCATTAGATAGGATATGATAACAACCACCATAACACTATGGGTTATCCTAACATGTATTTTCGGTTTGAGATGTTCTGAGATATTGCAGTGGATCGCATGAGTTTTTAGAATGTTTTTTAAAAACAAAATTTCATTGACATAGAAGTTGTTTAATTTAAAGAGAAACCATCTTTTGAAATGGTTCCAGTGTTATAATATTTTGATTTCTTAACTTCAGTTACGAACATTAACCGAACATTGGCATCATGTACCGTTTGCCACATTACGTTTTCAGTTGTCAAAATATTTGTTCTTAAAATTGTTGTTATTTTTTATCTCAAATGATATCTTGAAACTTTTATTTGCATCTATTAAGTCACTTCATTTTTCTCTCTTTCTTTAGCAGTTGCCCTGAACACAACAACACAAAAATAAAGTCACTTTCTTACACATTAAAATACGCGTTGTTATTTGAAGTTTTTTTATATAAATTCTACTGATTATAGAATTAGAATTTAATTTCAAAAGCCTGCTGGGCCTGATTATTCAAATGGACAAAATCTTTTTCACCTTTCCTCCAAGAAACATATTAAGAAAACTGTCATGTATTTTGTGAAATTTTTAAATTTAAACTATATCTATAATAAAATCATTAAACAGAATTAGTTTTTTTCCCTTTAAAATGAAATAAAAATTTAGCTTTCGAATCTTAATTTCCTCCTTGTTTGGTTTGTTTCCATTGTTCAATGAAAAGCAAATATGGATTTCCAAAAATCTCCACGTTTTACGTGATACTGATTTAGTTACCTTAAAATAAAAAATTAAAAACAATAAAAATAGCTTTACTGTCTTTAGATTACATCATTCGCTTGTCTGCTTATATTCTGTTCTGTCTACAACATGATCATATGTTATGAGTGCATATATTTTAATATCGTATGTTGCTACATTAATTGACGATAAACAAAAACTCTTTAAAAATGCTAGTTTTTACTTAATCAGAATGAAATAAATTCCCTCGTAACAGTTAATACATCTTTATCATTGCTAAAATCTTAGCAATTTAGTACACGATTCTTAATATTTGCACACCGTAAAATTCAGTTTTCAATTAGAACTTCAATTTCGTTACTTGATAAAATCCACATGAATTCATATCTAACGGGATATATATGAAACTGAGTAATTCAGAAGCTGATGGTCACTCCTGGGTCCCCTGGAAGTAAATGTAAGTTCAGCTGCCATTAGGGGCTGATCACTAAAAAATTTGAAGAATATGTTAAAAATAACTTGTTAAGGTTCGTTCGAAAAGCTTGTTGAAGATGTTAATTTACACCTAAGCGTCTTGAAACTGCTCTCTTGAAAGGTTCAGAGCACAAACATTTTGTTACTGATATTTGAAGAGTTAGCCCATCACATTGCCGGAGATAGATAGTTGTTTTACTTCATTTCTGAACTGAAATAGGCATTCGTATGTAAACATGACGACGACATAATGCAGTAATTTTGAAATCTTTAGCTACAACAACAAAACTGAACACAGTTCGTTACACTTTTAAGTCATCACTGCTTAAACTCGCAATAAAAATTAATGCAATTTATGAACAGGAAAACTATTTAAAATCATTTACATTCAGTGAACAATATTGCTTCTTGATCAGCAGGTAACGTGATTTCAAAATACGTGAAAGTATTTTTTTTTAATTATTTCGAATTACAAAGCAGGACATGCCAGCTACATTACTCTAAAAAATCTGGTTAATTTTAAATATTTCATAACTATTTGCAAATATTTTTAGCAACTGGAACGCTGATCACTAGATTGGAGTTCTGCTTGAAACAATTATTGGTTGTTTATAGGTTAAGGAATACAAAAGAGTGTTAATTAAATTTTAGCTGGATAACAATGAATTCCAATTTCAATTTTGATAAAATCTTAAACGACTATATTTTTTCACATAATTTAGGGAAAAATTTGAGGCAATTTATTTTTAGATGTGATCTGATTGACTCTAATTTTAAAACACTCAAATTAGATCGCATGCACGCAAGTAGATGAAACAGCCAACTAATGATATTTTTAATAATGATGCACCTTCTCATGAACGCTTATTATGGTGTGGTATAATCAATCACAAGTAGCTTTTGAACGATAACAAAATATTATTTCAAGACTTTAATTTTAGCATTATTTAGCAAAACAGAAAGTACTATAAATGGTACGCATAACTAAATACCAAAAATCATAATGATATGGGAAACGTAAGCAGTTTCTATTAAAGGTTCTACGAAATCACTTGATCATCATAACAGCTTAATTGTTCAATGTTGTTCCCTGATAGGCAATAAAAATATCTTCCGATTTCCCAGTTCTTCACTGTATAAGCATACATCTAAATTTTATTCAGAAAACTGATTCTAAGTTCAAGCTTTTCCGAAAAAGAAAATTATGTTTAAGTGGAGAAACTGATGTGATATGTTAGTTGTTACAATGGTAGCAGATGCAACGAGACGAATTAGGTACTTTCTTTTTGGCACAAATATATGACCTGCAGAATCAAATTTATTTTTCTGCAACATATAAAAGAAAGTATGTATTTTGCAGAACGTACTGAATGTACGTGATATAAAATTTATAAGAATAGTTTTAAAAAAATATTTTATTTAGTCTCTCTCTAAGAATATTCATCTCTGATTGGATGAAGGTCGGTGATGACGACGGTGGGTTGGTCTTTGATCTTCACCATGCCTCTTTGGCAGTATACTGCTCTGTGATTGTTGAGTCCATATTCACAATCCGGAATATGACAGAGATTCGATCCTACGCACCTGGTCGTATAAAAGGTAAATTACACGTTTATTAAATGTAAACACGAGAAGATTTTAAAATGTTTCATTAATTTTGTAGGTTAAGAGATAAAAATTAAAGTTATTAGATATGATTAAATCATTGTTGTTAAACATAGTTTCAACTTTTTCAAGTGTTTTCTGCATACGTTGAGTAATAAGGAATATTTAACAGCTTGTATTGCGCACTTATAAAAGAACAAATTCTGTAGTTTATTTTAATTTGAAAATAATGAAATGAATTTGGCAACATAAAAATGATTCACTTTTAGGAGCGATCTCCAATTGATGGCCTGTGAGATGAACGCGACCCTCGAACCAATTTTACATGGCCCGCGAATACATTTCCCGCAAATCAGTTATTTTAATATTTGAGCGATTTGGAGTCACGTTTTACATTATTTTCATTTCTGTGAAAACAATTGTGAATAATGCCCCAGAAATCCTGCAGATGTAATTAATTAGTTTAAACTGTGCGATATGTCTCATTCAAAGGTTTAAAAACGCATATTTGATTAAATCTGTCTCGCAGTTATCCAAAGATAAATAACCTCAATTAGAAATTTTTACAATAAGAACAATAGTTTTGTTTAGGAACACGTTTATCTGCGAACAGTGCTTTCTTCCACTACTGAAAATTAATAGATGTAAGAGAAGAACCTATGAGAATTTCCGATTCGTCGTGAAAATAATTGATAGTAATTGTTCTCAAAGGTTATAAATTTATGAACAGAGAAATATCATGAGGTGCTGCTGCTGAAAGTTGTAGTAAGAGATAGGCAAGTTATTTACATACAAATATATGCATGATTTAGTAAACATTTAGTAAATAAAAGAATGAGAATTGGTTGTCATTATTTATTCTCAAATTTTATTTCACATGGAAAGTTTTCGTAATGTGTTTATTTTAAGTAAATTATTAAGTGATTAGTTCGACATATTAAAATTGAAATAAATATCAGCCTCGAAAATTTAATGATTAGCAGTCAGTAAGTTTGAATTACAAAATATAACCAACAGAAAATTCTTCCAAATGCAAAAATTAGATTTCAGGGCAAATGAACTGGCAGAAAAATCTGAAAGATTTCAGATTTTAAATTACGTCCAAAGGCGCGTTTTTTTAACGTTTCGTGTGCTACCATTTTTTTTTTATTAAATATCGTGTACTACGTACTCAAACCATAAAATTCAGTTCAAAATCAATATCGCAAAATCATTTCAAAATGAACATATCTTTAGAATTTCCGTAAGTCTCGTGCGCTGGAGATAAAAATGTTTTTTTTTTTTT
>KK121107.1:147825-161027 GCA_000611955.2 Stegodyphus mimosarum | reverse complement strand
CCAGATGCCCATATTCGCAGTAGGATTACGTCATTCAAAATTCGATGGCTCTAGGTTTTATCACAATGCGAGAAACATGCATACATTTATGCAGATTTTTCATTTTTTTAAATTTAATGCAGAGCGATAACATTTAGTGGCAACAATTTGAAAAGTGAAACGGGCATTCAGAGTGAATCGACGCAAAATCGCAAAACGAAAGTAATAGTCCTTCGGGACTAAATCCCTTTGGATTAAAAATAAATATAAATTGGAAGTTTTTACTTTGCGTCAGTATTATTACTGTTTAAATACCGTAATATTAAGCTTTACTATTAATTAAGCTATTAATTATTATATTAAGCTTTTACTATTAAGCTATTTATTTTTCCAATTTTTAATCACTGAAGTTGAAGTTACTTAACTTTCTTACAGATTCCATATTTTAAGAAATATAAGAAATGTTTAAATATTTATTTTCTTTCCCAATTCTCTTTTATCACTGATGTACTATGAAACACATTTAATTAATAATACACGTTTAATTAATAATTATGAACATATGAAATCTGTTCATAATTAAATAATAAATTTCTAACTCCTTTATATTCACCTCCTAGAATTTTTAATTTCCTGTTCATCCATTTCTTTTTAAACTTGCATCATAGATTTCTTTTTGCTGTATATTAGAATTTGTTCCCCATTGTTATTAGGAGGGGAATGGTGAAAATTCGCACTGAATTTTGAATAAAATGCTTCACATGCATTTGTTCTTTTCCATGAAATTTCAGGGAAAGCTCAAAGTATTGGGGAAAAATTTCTTGTATTTAGCTCTTTTATTTATTGTTATTATTCAAGTAATTAACCTATTTATTAGATATTTTTTACTTGTTCTCACAATTTACAATTATATTTCTCTATGTTTCTTTTTCTGTCGGCTACTATTGGCTTCGAAAAGTAAAACTAAGCGTAACCCTTAATTTCTTGAAAGGGGAAGTCTTGTGAGTCGGAGAGTGTGAAGACCTCCTAGACCAAGGACCAAGGCGAAGGCTTACAGAGTACCTTTGCTAATTAAAGCAATTACCTCCACATCATCGTTGAGAAAAACTGAATAATTCAGAAAGAGCAATGGCTAAATACAAGAAAGAAAACCGCTAAGGTTTAAAGGTCCAGAGTTGAATAAGAAGTCCACACAATGGGACGAAAAGTTCTTTCAAACATTCAAATACCGTGCAGGAATCCAGCAGCGATAAGTGAGGGTTGAAAGAGGTGATAAGTGAAACCTCCTAGAGTGTCTAAGGAAAAGAAAGCGTTTTTCGCTTTATAAGCTCATTAGGTCCCCCTCCGTCTTCCCCTATTTCCTCAGAGGACTTATCTTTGTTAAATACTTAATGGTCTTCCTCTCAGTCTCTTTAGTCATTGTTTCCATTATTTATTTAAATGTTTCATCTCGATGATGTGGAAGTAATTGTAATTTTATTACGCCTTAGTCTTTAGTCCCTGTAAGTGACGCCTGGAGTCCCCTCTGTTGTCCTCTATCTAGGCGGGGATATTCAAAGGAGAAACAGAAGGATAGCTAGAGGCACCTTATTTTCATGCCGACGCTTCTTGGGAAATAAATAGAGAAGCATTTTAAATTGGAACTATTTCCTAACACCCAATACAAACTAACCTTGGACCATCCTCGACCAATGAAATAATTCAAAGTAATGTACGTCGAGAATATACAACATACGGTTAATGTGGACTATATGTCTAAGACATGAAGTAAGGCATTTTGATTTTTTGCAGCCAGTCGGCGGTTTAGGTTTTAAAAATGGATTTATTATTTTATAATTTTTTTAAAGTTTTTCCAAGTTTGGACTTTTTTTTTTGTTCTCTCATTTTCTTTGAATATGCCTGCTTCCAATATTCCTCATCATATTTAGCGACGTGCAACCATTTAGTTAGCTCTCACATCCGCGACGCGACCCTAAAACTGTTGAGTGTAATTACGTCAATTTTTAGTTTTTCTTATTAAGGCAAGTTATACTGTATATTATTTAGAGTGAAAAAAATCATGAGAGCGTCTAGAAAAAAACTCTCAGGAGCAGAATGTAGAAAAAGAGCGAAAGATGGGAACGAACCGAGAAAACAAATTGCAGCTAAAATGAAAAAGTTGCTTCGCGGAAAAGGCGAACCGTCAAACCCTGCCGCATCTTCCAGTGATGTCGAGATTCTAAAGGACATTGATATATTTCTTGCAATTTGTATGCCCAAGATGGAGAATCTTCATTTATCATCCTCAAACAGACTACATTTCAGCAACTGAGAGAACAACCTTCTTCATCGACCTCAAACGAACATCTAGAGGACATAAAATTAGGATATAATGAATCTTCTCATTTAAGTGAGGGCGGGCAGCTGAAAAAAGAGTTAAAAACGTTTGATTTGTAGGACCTAGGCAGTTGGCCAATCACAGAAAAAATGAACTATCACAACGATCTTTCTTAAGCAGTCACGCTCTATTATTAGCCGAAAAGAATCCAGAAAACGTTGGTCTTAGGTCCACTGAACGTGATGGCAGACATTTGACATCTTCATTGTGATACAGAACATTAGCAAATAATGAAAATATTAAAAGATCTTGGCTTATATATTCTAAAACTGGAAACGCAATTTTTTGTATACCCTGTAAGATTTACCAGAAACATGCCACTGCCGCTACATCAGGATTCATTAATTGAAAAAAACCTTCAGAAAGGTTAACTGAGCACGAAGCTTCTGAAATACGTAGAGAGTACATGATTAAGTGGAAAATTTGACAAGTGAAATCATGTCGAGGCATTGATCATGACATTGAGCGACAAATTCACACAGAGAAAGAAAAATGGAGAGAGATCCTACACATAGTTATGGATGCTGTATTGTATCTTTCAACAAACTGTCTTTCTTCCCATAGGTCTGATGAATCCCTTAGCAGTCTGCTCACAAAGTGTCCTCGGCCTAGTCAAGGCAATTTTTTGAATTTAATGACTCTGCTAGCCAAACATAACTCAACTTTTAAGTACCAGTTAGAACCCCTAAAAAAGGGACAAATATCATATTTATCAAAAGCAATTCAAAATTGAATTATTGATGTAATGGCGAAAACAGTTCGCAATAGTATTTTAAACGATATCAAAGAAGCCAAATATTATACAATTATGTTCGATTGCACTCCATGTGCATCGCATACAGAACAAATGAGCCAGGTGATTAGATGCGTAAAAATATGTGGTGATGTGTGTGGAATAAAAGAAAGCTTTATTGATTTCACAGAAGTTGGTGGAAAGACAGGAGAATGTATTTCTCAACGGATTGTGGAAAAACTGACACTTGATGGTTTGGATATGGGACAATGTCGTGGTTAAGCTTACGATAACGGACCTAATATGGACGGTACTTATAAAGGCGTACGAGCCAGTATTACAGAAATGAATAAGCTGGCCGAATTTGTGCCATGTTTGGCTCATTCTTTGAATCTTGTCGGTGTGCATTCTGCCTCAGCCCCGAAGCAGTTAACCTACTTGGAATTATCCAGAAGATATTTAGCTACTTTTTGTGGGATCCACTATTCGATCAGATATTATGAAGAAATGTACAAAAATCAACTTAAAAGGAAGCAGTCAGACAAGATGGTCGGCAAAATATGTGGCTGTGAAAGCTTTTCTAACGAATTTACTAGAAGTAGTAAAATCCTTGAAAGAAATTAAAGATCTTTCTCTTAGTGCGGAATCAAAGTACGAAGAAGGACATGCGCTACATGTCGTAAAAAATTTTGAATTTATTATTAACCCACAGTTTGGGCTAATATCCTTCGAGAAATCAATCGAATAAATATTGAAATTCAAAAGGAAAATATTCTTGCGCGTTCCGTCGCATTAATGGAAGGTCTGACCAAAACTTTGCAAAAAACGAGAGAAATTCCTATGGAATATTGGATAGAAGAATCTAAAGCAGTAGCCGAAAAAATTGAAGTTGAACCTATTCTGACAAATAAACGAATTCTAAAGCACAAAAAGCAATTTGGTGAATTGTGCGAGGACGAATCACAAACACTTCATCCTGTTTAACTATTTCCTAATGCAATGAAAATTGTATTTGATCGTATTTTATCAGAGATTAAAACGAGAGTGAACAGCGCTACTACACCAAATTCAAATTTCGCTTCTCTCAATGGTCGTGAAATATTGAATATAACAACCGAAGAACTGCAAAAGAATGCAGCAGGTCTTGCACGAAAATATGAGCGAGATCTAAACGCATTTGAGTTCTGTCAGGAACTTGCCGTTTTTAAAGAACAAGCCCCAATGCTATTCGGCGACATAAAAAAGGCTAGTGCTTTCTATCTCTTACAACAGATCTACACCTATGATTTGCAGGATGCCTTTTGCAATATTTGTATTGCGCTGCGGATTTACTTTCGCTTCCAACTACATACGCAAGCTGTTTATTAAAAACTATCTGAGATCATTGATGAGCCAGGAACGTTTATCAAGTCTCGCAATTCTGGCAATCGAAAATCAAACAGCACATCAAATTAATTATGACTTCGGACTAGTAACTTCGGACGAATGGAAGTATATTTCGCAAAGAAAACCTTTTTAATTAACAACGAACTTATTTATTTAGCATTCTAAACATATCAATGAAAGAACAATCTGTGCATTGTCACGCTCAAAGCATATGAAAACAAAACATCACTGTTGCCACAACAAATATACATTATAATGAACATATTAAATTATTATGATTATTGAGTTCGTGCACGTGTTTTAACAATAGACTTACAAACTAAGATTATCAAGAAGATGAAGATTTAGAGACACTGAAAAACAACCCAAATTAAAAATCCTACAGATCCCTATGCCAGACAGCGACAAGAAAATTTACTGTGATACTTCTACAAATTATAATCGACCATACATCCTTGCAAAGTTTCGACAATTCATAATTTATCTCACCCTGGAATAAGATCCACGATAAAATTGATAACACAACGTTTCATATGGTCCAGTATAAATAAAGACTGACAAATATGGACTAAAGCATGTTTATCTTGCCAAAGATCCAAAGTTCACAGACATACACAGTCATCTTTGAGAAAATTCAAAGTACCCCCACACAGATTCCAGCATTTAAATATAGATCTGGTTGAT
Organism: Stegodyphus mimosarum; assembly: GCA_000611955.2. NCBI lineage: Eukaryota > Metazoa > Arthropoda > Arachnida > Araneae > Eresidae > Stegodyphus > Stegodyphus mimosarum. The sequence continues at coordinate 155,868 of KK121107.1, read as the reverse complement.
CCACTATCTCCTTGTAAAGGATTCAAATATCTTCAAACCATCATCGATCGTTATACACGATAGATCGAAGCGGTACCGTTAGAAGATCAATCAGCAAAATCTATTGATAAAGCTTTGATTTATACTTGGTTTTCACGCTTTGGAATTCCAAATCGTATAACATCTGACCAAGGTCGGCAATTGGATAGCCAACGTTTTCAAGCTTTATGGAATTTTTGGTTTTCATACAAACACTGCAACTGCGTACCATCCACAGGCCAATGGCTGATCGAAAGACAACACCGAACTTTAAAAGCAAGACTTGAATGTCATCTACTCGAATCAGAATCATGGCTGGAAGCATTGCCTTTTCTTCTTTTAGGTATAAGATCTGCCGTAAAGGAAGATTTAGGCTGCTCATCCTTTGAACTTGTATACGGAACCGCTTTAGCATTACCAGGAGAATTCTTTTCAACAGTACCTCATATGAAACAGTCTGAATTTTCTCAAAACCTTCAGAAAACAATAAGAGACATGAAGCCAAGTCCTACCACCACCCATGGAAATAGAACAGTCTTTGTTTCTAAACATCGTTCCAACTGTTCTCACGTATTCCTATACAACAACTGTTCATGTGAGTATTGCGAGGTTATAAAATAAAATCGCTTGGTTTTTATTTGATGGCTCATCACTCCGCTCCAACCGGAAGTGTAAGGTAATTAATCTGTAATTTATCGTTTTGGAATGTTTCTCTTTAATACTTGTTGCGTCAACTAAACTAGTGTTGAATAAAACTCCGTTCTTGTGATAGCCGTGTGGAATGGCTCGCTATGTTGTAGTAATTTTTGCATTATTATAAAAAATGTAATTAAATAAAAGTGAAAAATATACAGTCCAATTGCTCTTGTGTTTCATTTTGTGTACCAGCCGCGTGAAACTGTGTTAAGTAAGCATCATTATTTTTGGCCAAAGTCTAGCCGGAGTTCCAAAGTCTAGCCGGAGAATGGATAATTTCATTTCTGTGTCTTGTTTAGGAGAATTTAATACTGTGAGTAATAGCGAAGTCGATTTATTATTCACTTCACATTTTAAAAGTGATATTCGAGTATCAACATCAGCGTATGTATTCTATAAGGTCACAGGTAATATTCCCTACGTGTCTTTACCACCAGTTATCTTTGATAACTTCAGTGATTTAAAGTTAGCTAATCCATTATTTTACAAGTCACAACCTATTGACATTTTACTTGGTGTAAATGTGTTTCTGCATTTAATGACGGGAGAAATTGTCAAACGTGGTCCAGATCTTCCTTTCGCGATTAATTCGAGGCTGGGAGGGATTATTTCGGGTACTACAAATTATGAGTCACATACAACTGAGCCAGTATATGTAAATCATGTGAATGCAAATACAAATGAATTAGCAAATTCTTTTTGGGAGTTGGAAAAAATTCCAAATGTACAGCCTTTAACAGATGAAGAAAAACGTTGTGAAGAACATTTTGAAATTTCTCATTTTAGAGATAAAACAGGCCGTTATTCAGTTGCATTACCATTCAAACATAATAGAGATGTGTTAGGTGATTCACGTGAAATGGCGTACAGTAGATTTCAGTATTTAGAGAAAAGACTGCTACCTATGCCAGAAATTTACAACCGGTATACTCAATTTATGAAAGAATATTTTTCACTGGGACATGTAGAAGTAGTGTCAAACACAGATCGTGAATTAGAGAATAAATACTATTATATACCACATCACTTCACATTGAAAGAATCAACTTAACAACAAAACTTAGAGTCGTCTTTGATGGGAGTGCGAAAACAACCGCAGGTGTTTCTTTAAATGATACATTAATGATAGGTCCTAAAACACAAGATGATCTAATTTGTATTTTATTAAGATTCAGACTTCATAATATTGCAAAAACTGCTGATATTCGAATGATGTATAGACAAATAAGTGTTCACGAACAAGATCAAGACTTTCAGAAAACATTGTGGAGAGATAGCCCAGATAAACAAATACAAGTTTGTCGTTTAAATACTGTCACATATGAAACTGCAGCTGCTCCACATCTTGCAACCAAAGTTTTGATTCAATTAGCGATTGATGAAGAACTGAATTTTCCGAAGGCAAAAAGCGTAGTTTTAAGAAATTTTTACGTTGATGATGTACTAACTGGTGTTAAGGATAGTTCAGAAGGTATCGCTTTCATAGATGAATTGCAACAATTGCTACAAAAGGGTGGATTTGAGCTCCATAAATGGTGGACAAGTAAACCATCGTTGTTAAAAACTGTTGGTTTAATAAACACAGATAGTGATAATGTTCATCGTGTAATAGAGGGTAAAACATTAAAAGTTCTGGGATTGGAATGGCATTCTGACAATGATGAATTCAAATGTAATTTCGGTGTAATAGATTATCAAGGTGTTCCGACTAAAAGGTTTATTTTGTCATTTGTATCAAGGTTATTCGATCCGTTGGGGTGGATAGCACCTTTTGTAATTCTCGCTAAAATGATCCTTCAGCAACTCTGGAAATTACATTTGTCATGGGATGACCCTGTTCCAGAAAAGATTGACCAAAATTGGAGAGGTTTACGTAGAGAAGTTAAAATTTTGAATTCCATAAGTGTACCTAGAAAAGTACTATTACCTGAAAAGTACCATTTCCCATATCTAGAAAAGTACTGTTACCTGATTATTTCCAAGGTGAACTTCACGGATTTTGTGACGCGTCTGAAAAAGGCTACGCAGCAGTTATTTATGTCAAAACTTGTAACAACTCTAGTGTTAAACTTGTAACAGCTAAAACTCGTGTAGCACCACTGAAAGCTATCACAATTCCAAGACTAGAATCATGTGCAGCAGTATTGTTAGCACGCTTGATTCAAGCTTTTCGAGCTGCATTAGTTATAAGTTTTGATTCAGTGCACGCGTGGAGTGATTTACAAATCGTATTGTCATGGCTAAGGTCAGATCCTAAAAAGTGGCAAGTATCCGTATCCAACAGAGTTTCTGAAATACAAGCCATTTTACCATCTGAGAATTGGAGTCATGTTGGTGGAAAGGAAAATCTTGCTGATTGTGCTTCTCGTGGGTTATTTCCTGCAGAACTACTTTCTCATGAACTGTGTTAGAATAGACATCCTTGGTTAATGTGCAATGAAGTTCCTTTGTTTAAACATACCCCTATCGATGAGAAAACACTACCAGAAGCACGTAAAACAGTATCATTTGTAGTTTCTGAACCTGTACAGGAACTTACTGTTATATCAAAGATATCTTCATTTTCGAAGTTGCAACGCATATTTGCTTAGATATTAAGATTCATATCAAATTCAAGGGTAGCACGTCCGGAGAGAAATACGTCATTTTTATCTAGCAACGAAATTCGATCCGCAACACTGTGTATTATTCGAATAGTACAACGATTGAACTTCAGTAAAGAAATTCAATGTTTGCAGATGGGAAAGTATTTACCTAAAAACAGCAATCTGCTTTGCTTGAGTCCATTTTTAGACGATAACAAAGTGTTATGAGTAGGAGGAAGATTGAAAAACGCGCATCTATCAAAAAGTAAAAAACATCCAATCTTATTGTGTTCAAAACACAATGTGACGAAAATCATAATTAGACACTTTCATGACAAATATCTACATGCAGCACCAGAACTTCTATCTTTAATCAGACAGCAGTTTTGGATCATAGCTGCTAGATCTGTTATTCGAAAATTAGTAAAGACTTGTGTTACATGTTGCAAACATAGAGCTCAAACGGCAAGTCAAATAATGGCTGATCTACCAAATCTAGCGTAACACAATCGCCACCATTTCATAGAACTGGAATAGACTATTCAGGACCATTCATGATCAAACATCGCACAGGACGTGGACAAAAATCATTTAAATGCTACGTGTGCTTATTTGTGTGCTTTGTAGTCAAAGCAGTACATCTTGAAGTAGTAGAAGATCTCTCAACAAAGGCATTTTTAAGTGCATTGAAACGATTTATTTCAATAAGAGAGAAGCCAAGTGAGATTTACAGCGACTGCGGTACGAACTTTAAAGGTGCAAAGAAAGAAATTAGAAAATGTTTTTTGCAATGCAAGCAAAATCAAGAAATTCACGACTTGTTTAAATCTTTCGTTTTTTGGATCTTCAAACCAACTGCATGAAAGTTCTAACGGCAAAATTCTTTGCACGGGACGTGAAAGTTGTCCATTTGTAGTTTTCAATCGTACCAGTCTAATGACCATGTCTCTTCCAGATAATAATTCAATAACAATGGCTAATGGCCACTCAGTATATTTAACGTTATCACTTCCAACAAGAACCGCGTCTCCAAGTTTGATACTTCGCTCATACTTCTTCAGATCATGTCTCTGAATCAAAAGCACTAGGTATTCAGATTTAAATCTTTTTCGTATATCCGTGATTAGTTGTTGACGATATTTTAATCGCCTGTTGAAGGAATGCTGATCAATCTCATCCAAATCAGGAACGCCTGACTTTCGGAAATCTTATAAAAAATGAGTTCGGAGATAAAGGAACAAGTTCAAATTCCTCTTCTTAAACAAAGGAAAGTGGACAAGCGTTAACAACAAATTCCGCATCACACAATACCGTTGTCATTTCTTCAAAAGACAGCAAAGATTTCTCCAAAGCTCTTCTAAGAATTTGTTTATTTCATCAAGCCAACTAATCGCTCCCAAAAACCGCCCCACCAAGAGGCAGTTGGGGGATTGAAAAACCATTGAATTTTCCTAGTGGTGGTGTATTCAGCAACGACATTCTAATCAACAAGGTTCAAACAATTTGATGCTCCAACAAAGTTCCGTTGTCACAATAAACTATAGAAAGGCGACCTCTGCGAGCTATAAACTGATGGAAACTGAAAGAAAGAAAAGCCTCTGTAGACAGTAAGGAACTGAGCTCAAAATGGACAGCTCTATACAAGTACATGTATATACGGATATCCAAGCCTTTGCTTTTACTTTTAAATACACAGGTCCAGCCATATCAATTTCAATAATTTCAAAAATGGATGCATCCCTTACGCGATTTTCTGGTAATGCAGAAATCGGTGCTGTTAAATTTCTCTTTGCGTGTCTTAAACAAGTAACACATTTGGATAAAAGAGATCTAATGACTTTTTCCGCGTTTAAAATCCAATAACGTTTTTTTTAGAATACTCAACAATATTTGAGAACCAGTATGAGAGTTCTTCCGGTATTCTGTTATAATTAACCTTTTGACAGCCTGTTCTCCTGGTAAAACAAATAGATGTTTACAGTTCTCTGTATACTTCCGAAACGTAATTTTTGTTGGCAATCCAATAATTCCTTCTTCGTCCTTGTATGTTGCTAAAGACTCTAATTTTCTTTTGTTTAAATGATCAGAGAATATTCGTTTTGTATTAATAATATGACTTTCTTTTTTGCATTTTTGACTTCTTTGTAGGATATCTCTCCAATAATTCGCAAAAGACATTGCATTTAGACAATTAAAGATAAATCAATTTATCCAAGCAATCACTTTGTCATAGCTTGAAATATAATAATAGACCAACTTGACCCGTAATGTCTGCATCCATTATTTTTCTTTTTATCAGTTTTGCAGCTACAAGTATTTGAGTAACTTAGAGAACAGATAGAAGAATGCTCAGAAGATTTTGTTTTCATATTTTCCTTAGCTATAGACTGTTCATCAAAATTTTGTTCTGTGATGGGCCAGTTAGATGAGTGGGTCCCTCCCACCATTTATCTGATAATTGTTGTCTAGCGGAATATCCTTGAGAAGGCAAATCAGCTGGATTCGGGATCCCAGGAAGGTGTTTCCATGTAAGAGGATCCGTTAAACTATTATTTCATTCACTCTGTTCTCCACAAATAGCGTCCAAGATTCTTTACGCTGAATCCACCCTAAAACAACCGTAAAGTCGGTCCAATAATGTTGTTCAGTATCTTTCCATTGAAGCCCTTCCAGAAAAGCTGCACACAAACGAGCTCCCACCACAGCAGCCATCAGCTCCAACCAAGAGATAGTCATGGGTTTTACAGAAGCCACTCTAGCTTTGGCCGCTAAGAGATGAACTTAGACATTCTCCGATGTTTCCACTCTAATGTAAACAGCTGCCTCGAAGGCTGAATGACTAGCATCACAAAACGCATGCAGAGAAATCTTTTGTCTACTTGGATCAATTGAAAAATATCGTGATAGGATCACTTCCTTCAACAAATGAAGTTCTGAAAACCAGCTCGTAAATTCTTCTTTTTTATTAGCATTGACTTCAGAGTCCCAAGGTATCTTTTCTTTCCACATCTTTTGTAATAACAACTTGGGTATCAGCAAAATAGGACATAATAAATCAACAGGATCAAATATCTTATGTGTGACAGAGAGAATTCTTTCAAATTTATAGCTGTCTAACCAGTCCAAATTTATCATCAGCGTATCCTTTTTTCTATCCCATAAAAGTCCTAATGTAGAAGTAAATGGTTGAAGACCATTATCATTGGTGTACTGCCAACCTCTTAAATTGAATTTTCCGTCACTCAGTATGGCTTCAGACGTCTCAATGAAGGGGAATATATCACATATATAATTTCAACTCGTTACTAAATTATCAACGTAGAAACTCGAAAGAAGAATCTTAGCATAATCTTGATTATAACTGGCATCATTTAAATATTTTCCCAAATGAAAATCCAAGTCTGCTCCCAAAAGAAAAGAGCTGCTGTTTACACCAAAGACCAATCTGATGTGTTGCATTACCTTAATTTCTTTACAGTCACTATCATGCCACCACAAGAATCTCAGATAGTTTCGTTTTTCCGTCTGACCGCTCACTTTCAAAAAGGCCTTTTCAATATCTGCAATAACACCATATTTAAATTCTCTAAATCTCAGAAGGAGACTTGGAATGAGTTCTAATAAATTGGGACCGGATTCTAGACACTGGTTCAAAGACGGAGATCCAATTTGCCTAGCAGACGCATCGAACACTGGATGTACTTGGGTAGTGCCATGTTTCTTGACTACATGTCGGTGAGGAAGAAACTGCTGGTGTGAAACATGCACATCTGAGACATCATCTATTATTCCCAATTCAGTCCATTGTTTAAAGATATTATCATACGTCTCAAATAATTTTTCTGAATTCAGCCTTTTTGTTGAGACTTCAAGTCTTCTTATCGCTGTATCTTTGTTGGTAGGGAGAGGCAAATGATCGTCTTTCCACGGTAAGGCAACTTCATACCGTCCATCATCCTTAATTCTTACAGTCTCTTGAAAATATTTCTTCGTAAGAAGTTCCTTTTCTTTTCGTGATTTTACTTCGACTGGATCGGATATTCCTAAGATGTCTAAAAAAAAGGTCAAAAATATTGGCATCTTTCACAAACATTGTTATAATCGTCATCGCCGTATCTTCCATTTCAGAATTCACTGGTGTTTTTATGATCAGTGTCCAGCTCAGGTAAGTTTCTATGGCTACAATAATATATTACAATACTACAACACTAATACAATATTCTATGGCTACTTTGTTATTGCGAAGCTTAGTTTCTCTAGATTGGCAACAAATCCAATACTCTCCTAAGTTTCAAATGTAAACAAATATTTCCACCAAAAGAAAAATTATTACACTTAGCAACACTTTAACAACTTTTAAATTATTGATAACTCTATAAGTCTTGCATGCAGATTTACTAAAGGCATAAAATCCTTAACCGAGACATAAGAACAACATAATTCACTCATTTTTAAAACAAAAAATACACAATTTATCAACATATAAGTATAACAAAACTGAGCTCACTGAGCCGAATAACAGAGTGATATATATATATATATATACAAATTTATATACTTTTGATGAGGCCGATTGCGACTAAAATAAGAGGTGCACATCTACATGTTATAGCAGTCCTATATACAAAATTTCAAAGTTCTGAGGCTACTCGTTTTTGAGTTATGCGAGATACATACATACATACGTACGTACGAACAGACGCCACGATAAAATCCCTTCAGAATACATTTTAAAGTTTTATAA
>KK121107.1:72359-142276 GCA_000611955.2 Stegodyphus mimosarum | reverse complement strand
GTAGGCATAAGTACAGATTGAGTTAACGTTTACCACTAGCAGATAACCACCGATAACCATACACGCCTCGCTACAGCCGTCTATTTATTCGGATCCATCAGCCGTTCAGAGGGCGCTGCTCAGCATACGCATGCGCTACGGATTTGCAATTCTAATCATTTGCATATCATGCGCTACTTTGCATTTCCTGAAAATTTCAGCTCACTCGCGTAAGTCCTTCATGGTGCTGCAATTTTCACAAACGTGAGTGTAAATAGGTGTATATATTTTTAATTATCTGAAAACCTTAAAGAAATTAAATTTTTGAATGGAGGAACTGAAAAAAGATGACGCTATTACTTTCTCTTGAGGATTTTTTAAAGAATAATTAGAAATATCAGTATTCGTTTAAGCATTTTATTTTACAGCTGTGAAATTCATTGATTTGCGCAATGTTAAAAGCCTTTCGCATATCACAAACTATGTGTAATTATTTAAAATTATTTCTAAAACTTGGCGACGGGCAGTTCGTAAACAAATCCATTAAAATTACAGCAACACCATAAAACACTACTCACTCTCATGGTTCCACATGAATAGAAACTTTATCGCTAGGAAAACAGTCTCAATAGAAACAGTGTCCATTTTATCGATAGAAAACAGTCGATAGGTCTCAGATTTCATGTACACTGTTATTTTTTTTGGGGGGGAAGGAATTATTTTTATTATTTTTTTATTTTTTAATTGTATTTAACTGTAATTCCTCGTCGATTTATCCCTCAAAGTCTTGACTATTTCACCACAGTTGGCTTTTTGAAAACTTTAATACGGATACTTCATATCCCATGAATGTACTTTATTTTCATATGATTTAGTTCAGAAGAAGCATTCAAGATTGCAAGAAGCCAAAAATGAATTTAATAAACTCAAATTAGCCTTCAAGATTGCGGAATTCATCACTTCCAATGATTATAGAACAAAACCTCTATTACTGGCATATTATATAAATTTCATAATATTTCCCAAGTCCGAACTCTAAACTTTTAATTTTGGGCATTTTTAGCGTGCTGAACTGTAGATTACGCTGCAACTAACAGCTTTCGCTCATATTCCCAAAGGGCTTCAACTGTATTGAAATTTAAGCCTACTCCCGCCGATAGATGGCGGCACATTATGGACAAGGATTTGAAGAATTTTTCCTGCTTCTTCTTTAACTGCACCTCGACAGCGATCCATCCTAGGCATGACTTTATTTTACCTCACACATGCATTCTTAGCACTTTCAAGTGAGGTATACTATGTCATGTTACCCAGGGATAAGTCATCTATGTGCAGTTGTTACTCCACCCCGTGATTGCCTGGGGTTCCGGAAATTGCGTGATATAGTTTGGGCTGTCGCCTCTATCTAAGTATCAAAGACCCAGAAGAAAGGAGTTTATCATTTTACTTATTCTTGAGTTTCGGATTCTTTTTCTCGGGCGTCGTGTTGCTCTATTGCGCACTATGTTTTCGTAGCTACACTTCAGCAGTCATAGTATTACTTCGTGGGTAGACGGGAGTTTTTGTAACTTTCGACACTTGCTTCTGGATATGTTTGGCTAACATCTGTCTCAATGGTAAGAGATGTTTAACTTATGTTGTGTCAAACTCTCCTTCTCGTCATTTATGTCACTTAAAAACTGTAATCAGAGTAATTGTATAATTTATTCCGAGAATAATTTCCTAAATATTATACATATGGTAAAAAATAATTATTTTAGGGAAAATTAAGGACTGGAAGCAGAGATTTCCTTAAATTATATTGGGAGAAATTGTTTCATTTATTGTGTGAACCATTTATTTAAGTGATAGCACATAATTATTTTCGGACTTTAAGCGCATTATTATTTTTCAAATTTTTAAAAATAACTTGTAAATGAACATGGAATGCAAAAATTAGGCAAAATGTAATTTTATTAATGACATTCAACAAGAAGCGTTTTTAGAAGAGACTGATACTAGTGCGAGTGAAGCAAAATTTTTCTATCAAAATGTAGTGTAAAAATGAAGACCAGTGTCAATTTTACTTGAAACTCGGTAGATATTTTTAAAGTAGAATTTTGCTAATTTTAGACGGTATTTCTGAGAATACAAATAAACACTGGTATTTACAATTATGATATGATAGACTCCCAGAATCGGGCCCCATCTAAAAAAAAAAAAGTCGGAAAGTTTTCAGACTGTGTATTACGCCCAAAGGGGTCTTCTTTTTAACGTTTTGTTTGTTTTCTTTATTTATTAAATAACATTTTCTTCGCACTTAAACTTTCAATTCAACAGCAATATCAAAAAATAATTTAATAAGAGCATAACTTTAGAATTTCTGACATACAGTCTCGCGCGCTGGAGATAAAAATGTTTTTTTTTTTTTCGTACAGTGTTGCCATTGCTCATTTTGAAATGGTTGAGTTTCTTAATCGAAAACTCATATATGCTTTACAAAATATGAAATATACAATAAAAAAAATTCCAGATTGGGTTTCCAGATGCTCATATTCGGGTGGAGACGTACGTTATTCAAAATTTGATGGCTTTAGGTACCATTGTTTTATCACAGTGCGAGAAACATATATACCTTTATGCAGATTCTTCATTATTTAATTCCTTTAAATATAACACAGGGCTCTAATATTAAGCGGCAACAATTTAAAAAGTGATTCGAATCGACACAAAATGTCAAAACGAAATTAATAGTCTCTCTGTGAAAATTGCCCCTGTGGACTAAAAAAAAAAAAATTGCTGCATGCTGCAAATGATGTGAAAATTACCATCGCAAACCTCAGCGTAAAACGAAACTGCTGGCAAAAAATACAAAAAAGACGACAAGACTGCATAAAATAATAACAGTAATAGCAGATGACAGTTAACTGCTTGAAATTTGGAATATTTGAACATTATTAATTCTTCTGTTAAAAGTGAACTGTTCAATCGTAAATCAAGTGTACAACCATTAATCCTGGATTTAATGGTGACTCATACTAAACTACAGAAGTTCGTCTAAATAAAAACTGACAGCAGGTGCACCGCCCTGACAATGACTTAACTGGCAGACGCTTTACTACTTTCCCTTTCATTTTAGCATGAACTGGCAGCTCCTTCAGATTTTTATAAAGATCACGCCCCTGCGATCACTAGCTTTGATAATTTCGCCTGTTAAGTGTTTTTTGAGACGATCAGTGATACTGCTTTAAGTAATTTTGCTTTATTTTTGCCTTCTCGGTTACTTGGAAAGGCAACATGAAAGTCCCTGAGTTACAAAATGATGCTCTGTAAGCATAGATGATTAATCTTAAAGAAAGAAAACTCTGAAAAAATATTCTAAGCATTTTATGTGAGTTTGAATGCAGTGGTAATGTTCAAGTTCTCTTGTAATATTTGTTTTCTTTAATCTCAAGTAGTTTTGCTTTATTGTTGCATTTTTGATTAATTCGATGGGCAACATGGTAGTCGTCTTTTGAGTGACAAAATGACGCTTTGTAAGCAATGGTCATTAGTCTTAAAAAAATAAAACATTCTGAAAAAAAAATAATATTTTTATGTGAATTTGAACTCAGTGATATTGTTTAGGTTCTCTTATAAATATTTTTCTTTAATAATCGCTTTAGTAAATTTGCTTTATTGTTTGTTGCCGTCTCGATTACTTTGAAGGGCAACATGACAGTGTGCGTATTGATGGTAAAGCGAAATCGAAACTCAACAAACAGAGCATTTCATAATTTAAATAAATACTTATTTTGGTTCTAAAGAAAGAGCATATTTATTTTTTATAATTTCCATACTTGTTTGCAACATATTTCTTATTTTTTTTTACATAAAAGTAATATAAGAAGCCTTTTAAGAAATAATACTTACGCAACGCTTACTACACTCGAACTAACAACCTTTCAGAACTCAACTCGCAGTTACCACAAAGCGAATCTTAAAAGCTATGCTAAAACATTGCATGATGTTGCCAATTAGAAAATTTTTATAATTATATAAAAACATTAAATTATGTTCCACTCTAACAGTCTGGTGAGAGACAGAGTAACGGTTTGTGAGCAAAGATCATTTATCTTAAAAAAAGAAAACTCTGAAAAAACAAAAAAATCGTAATATTTTACGTGAGTTTGAACTCAGTGATATTGCTCGAGTTTTCTTTTAAATATTTTTTAATATTATTTATAACGTACTCCCTTTTTTATAGTGCTTTTTTCTTTGTACCAATTTGATTTACATTGCTCTAAGTGAACTTATTGTCCAGGTTATGCTCTAAGTGAACTTAATTGTCCAGGTTAAACTGTCAAAAAATACTGGTAGATTCTTAATATTATTTATATTAATTATTATATTCGTTATACGCTTTTCTTGTGTTTTTAACTGCTTTCGAAAGGTGCTTTTCGTTAATTATGCATGTTATCTCCAGTATCAATCCTATTAATTGGGATTCTACTGTATTATTTTTTTTAAGGTGACCACTACCTAACCCGATCGAGATCATTAAATTTGTTGTAATGTAGTCGTCACAATATCAAAATGTTTAATTTCAACCTATAATGTTTTATGTGCTAAATAAATCTACGAAGAGTTAAATTTCGAATTATGAGGTGCAAAACAAAATTATATTTTATCAAAAACGGTAACTAATTCATTTGAATTGAAAATTTTATCATTTTTTCGACATAGCATAATTTATCATTCATACTGATTCTGTATTTATATGATTCCTTCCATCCTAGCATATTTTTTTCCAAACTTAACTTTTGGTTAGTTTAACAGATTAGAATTCAAGTGCCGCGCTTGCCACCCGAAAATATTATTAAAATTAGTCCCAAATGAAAATAAAGACATAGAACTAGGTCAGTTGTTAGGTATTGACATTGAAATCAAATTGAAGTAATGAAGAGATTCAAGTTATACAGAGGCTGTTCGCACATTTTTTAGACGATTTCGGTAAGCGGTAATATAAAATCGTTTGCTGCAAAAGAAGTAATTGCAATGGTACTATGTTTATAAAAGTCAAAATTATCGTCTGTGGCTTGAAAGTTTTGTTTTTATTCAAAATGGCGAATTTAACAAAGCAGTGGTTCGAAGGCTACATTTACGCTCTTTCCGTAGAAAAAAAAAAGTCAAATTGGTAAAAAACGTCAAATTGGAGCCTCAAGTGGGACAAAAATTCCAAACAAGTATCCAAGGAAAAAACGGACATCTTCGACTATTGCAAAGGTACGTTGTTTAATGTTAAAAGAAAGTCCCCTTAGTCAGAGGACAGTTGCAAAATCATTAAAATGCTCGGTGTCCACTGTAAACAAAATGATAAACGTTGATTAAAATCTTAAGAAAGCGAAAAAACGCAATGTACATCGTCTTCTTCCAAAGCATATCGCTCGACACAGGACACGCTGCAGAATTCTATATGAGAAACACTTATCCAAAGAAAAATGGAAAACAATTGTCACAATAGATGAAGCATGGGTGTATTTAAATGACTGTAACAAAAAAAGAGCCATTTATTATCATAAAAGGGGAGAAACAAATTTAAGTACATGATTCAAAGAATCGAAAGAACGTTTTTCTAAGGAATTCATGATTGTTGCTTGTTTTTCTTATAATGGCAAGTTAAAAATAAAGAGAGTGCAAAAAAATGTCAAGATTAACTCCAAGTACTACCAGGAACATATTTTATTGACAATTTTTCTGAATGAAATACCATCGCTTTACCCACAGTGCCATCAATCTGTGAGACTCCATCAGGACAAAGCTAGCAATCGCACATCAAAATCCACTGTAAATTTCCTAAAAGAAATGGAACAAAAAACTGGTATCTTCACTGATATCCCTACTAAATCTCCCGATGTGTCACCTATGGATTTTTGTGCTTTCGGACTTTTAAAAACTGCATTATCCAAACGTTGTCCCAAAACCCTAACAGGACTCTGGAAAGCTGTTCGGGAGGAATGGGATAGAATACCTCTTCTGACACTTCAAAAGGCATTATTATCCTGGAAATTGCGGAGTCGAAAGATAGTTTAGAATAAGGGATGTCAAATGGAACCAGTTTAGAATAAGGGATGTCAAATAGAACATTTAAAACACAAGAATGTTATGTAATTTAGTTTTGTGAATACAATACACATCGTCTAAAAAATGTGCAAACAGCCTCTGTAGCTGACTATTTTAATGTTTCTGATTCTAAGAAACAAAAAAACTCTGGCATAATAAGAAAGTAGAGAAATTCTCTTTAAATGAAATCCAGAATTGTATAAATAAACTAAAACCCTTAGCTTGTATTGTAAATGGTGGTTAACTTACTCTTTGAAGTTCTAAAAAGTGTACGTGATGTTCTAGAGGATGCTGTAAAATAGGCAAATTTAATTGGATGGTTATAGCTGGAAATGTTTTTAGAGTTATTAAGCTGCCCTGATTCGTATAGTGGTTAGGTATGCTAGTTGCCGTATCCATGGGCTCGAGCTCATATCCAGAAAAAGGTTTGGATACTTGTAAGTGTACAGTGTCTTTGGGGCATGGGGCCACTTATAGTAAATGAAGAGCTGAAAGACCTCGTGATTGGTTCTGTAGTATGGAAATGGGCAAAGTATAACCGTATAAAGAACTCAAGGTTCACTTCAGTAATGGATGCAATACTGTGTTCCTCGCCAACGTAAAATACATGGACTTGACTTGATGTTGCTGTCCAACAAGTGAAATAAGTCGCAACAATAACAAAGAAACTAAGCAAAATTTTTAATATAAATTTCATGAAATGTTTCCTTGTTTTATATAAAAGACGTGTTTTTCGAATATAATATATTATTCATTTTGCATCAGAAAATTAAATTCTTTTCACCTCCTGCCATTCTATATACTTGCCTAAGAAAGGTAATGTTTTCGTACAAAAACTCGATAGTGAACTATTAGTTAATAAGCACAAGTTAGGGTTCTCACAACGCATTTTTACCACCTTTACGATGTTATCTGTGCGTATGGTGTGTGATGATTTTTTTCGCCACGATAACTCTTATACGAATCTCCCAAAAATTTCCATTTTCAATATTAAGTTGTCTGTATTCATATTAAGACTTCATTGGATTTTGTGTGAAATTGGACAGTAGTGATAGTTTACTTGAAGCCTATCAAGACTTGTGTACATTAGCGAAACTTTGAATTCAAGACTCGCTCACAAACTTGACTGCTCCGCTAAGGGAAAAGACCTGATGTGTACACCACATGACTTTCTTGTACGTAATATTATACGTATTTTACATTTTATTTAAACTTATTGGCTTGAATTAAATCTACTTCATCGATAGCGCATAAACCACAATAGAATAAATTCACTCTTTAAAATTCACTATATTTGTTTAACACAGCGACATTTTGGCGCTAGCTCCACTTAACAGCTTTACATCTTATTCATTTTATATTTCATCAGAATCCACAGAAATTAAGTATATCATCTGGAGAATTACCTAATCGTTGCCACATATTCTATTCAAATACTATAATAAGTCAAAAACGATGTGTAAGAAATTAACAAACAAACAAAAAGAAACAGTTTTCGCAGAACAAACAAACAAAAAGAAACAGTTTTCGCAGACGAATTCAGTATTTCTCATTCAATTAATTCAGTTCTCACTTCGTGACAAGGCAAAAATACATAAAACTCAAAATATCCGTATTAAAAATTACGAAATAAACTTTAAACACTTATTTCCTCGAATAAATTCCAGAATGAATTAAGCATGATTTAATTCGCAATAATAAAAGAAGGCGTTATCTTTGTTGTTGTTAGTTTCACTAGATTGGCAACAAATCCAATATTACCGTAAGCTGAAGATAAGAACAACATAATTCAATAATTTTTAAAGCAAAAAATACACAATTTACCCACATATAAGAATAAAAACACTGAGCCGAGTAACAGAGTGGATATATATATATATATATATATATACATAATTTTATATGCTTTTGTTGCGGCCTATTGCAACCAAAATAGCAGGTGCACATCTACATGTTGTAGCAGTACTATATACAAAATTTCAACGTTCTGAGGCTACTCGTTTTGGAATTATGCGAGATACATATACATACATACGTACACGAAATGTCTCTTCAGAATACATTTTAAATCAGTTTTATAATTTTTTAGGCGGGAAAAGAGTCCTTTGTTCTGTTCTTACGTACGAGTGTCACTCAAAAACATCATTAAATTGCATTCGATAGCGGTCAAAATAGATATTTTCGTTGAAATATGATACCCGAAATTTTTCGCGATTACAATACTTCCTTTTTACTTCATACAAGGAAGTAAAAAAAGCATTCAGTATTTTCACCTCCCGCCAACATATGCACATAAGTAAGGAAAGTAACGTTTCCTGTCTAAAAATTCGGTTGTGTGTTTTCAGCGAATAAGCAAGAATTATTGTTTCAACAACACGTTTGTACTATTTTTACGATGATGTCTATTCATCTGAGCGTGTGTGTGCGTGTGACGGGTTTTTCGACTACGTTAACGGTTCTGTGAATTTTCCAAAAAAATATATTATCCAATATTTAAGGTTTTTTGGAACTGGACAACCGGTCCTCCTTAAGGCACTGATTTGTCTATACTAAAGGTCAACCTAAGTTGAGAAAGCAAGATAGAGTAGAAAGTATATGCGTCCGGCGTAGAATATAGTTCTACCATTTCGAGAAGTAATATTGTAAAAATTACGCTGGGAAATATGAATACTGTTGAATAAAGATAATTTAAGGAATAAATGTGTGAAACCATAGATTACGTGGCCTCCAGCTTTTTATTTAAAAATTTCCTAAATTGTGTCAATCATTCGATGATACATCCCATTATCTTGGCATTATTGGCGAATCTACAAATTCCAGCAAACCCGACTTTGCCCCCACTTTGGATGAGAAAAGCAATTAAAGCATTCATTCATTCACTGACCATTAGGAGATAAAAGTATGGAGGTAAGAAAGGAAGGAGGGGCCAAACCTGCCCTACAAGTGAAGCACTATTCTGAGGTTTCGGTCTCCAGATGGGGTGTTTTTTGTTTACATTCAGAAGCTCCCTTGAGAGCGCTTTGATAGTACTTCGACACACGACAGTTTCATACAAATAGAAAAGTCGTTACCCTTCCGCATAAGAGAAACATTTATTGTGTGATGGGTAATAGCAATTTATATAGTTTAGGGACATTTACGCAAAAATCACATCTTTTATTATTGATAGTAATATAATATATTAACTTGGTTATTTTTCGATAGCTAACAGCAGCGATTTTGGTTATGAATTTTTTTTATAAAATTCTAAGCTGTTGAATTACAAAAATGTAGATTTTTAGCAAAAATGTTATGCTTAAAGAATGAAAAATAACTTACGGTGTCTTTAAAATTGTATACGTTTTTCGATACCCTTGAGAAGGTATTCGCTACTTTTATTTTATGTTCCAAACGCCAAAATCTTTTAAATAAAATAAATTTTTTTTGTCATTCACAAATTATTGTAACATGTGAGTTTTAAAAATGTTTAGAGGAGAGGCTTTATAGTTGCTCATTTTAAACTCATCTGTTTATTTTTGTATAATTGAAAAATAACACTTTGGATTTACACTTTTTACTTATTTGTTTTAATTACTTATTTGAGTTAAAAAAATAAAATTGCCACTGAATGCTGGAATCCTCGTTAAAATTAATAAATATACATATAGATATGCCAATAAGTTAACTTTTTCTTGATTTGTAACCACACAAATGTATGGAACAGAAGACGGATGCATTTGCGAATTTGTCGGAAGTACCATGTGCGGTCAAGATGACAAAGAATATGTACTGTTAAGAAGGAAAACTTCGCAGAAGCAGAAGTGGCTCCCTTCCAACGAAAAGGGAAACAACTGCGCATGCGTGAAATATCTGTCGCCAAAAAGCGCCAAAGCTCGAAGCTGAATGTCGAAGTTGGTTTGGACAGGTTCGATCGTTACGTTTAGGAAGAGTTTAAACAAAGAATAGGTTCTTTGGTTTCAAGTAGCGATATGGGCAATGGAAGTTCAACAGCCAGTGAAAGTGAAACTTCATCTAATATTTCACCATTTCCGAATTTAAATTATCGCGACAAGTCAAAGAACGATTCATCTTAACCCGTGTTCCTCAATTTCCTATACACGTCGCGAAGGGGGAAAATGTCGGCTAGGTACCAAAGAACCGGCATATCACAGAGGGGAAATTCTCGCCAACAGATTCCGTCGCCAAATCCCTTGGCGAATGTTCCCTTTTCTTTGTAGCGGCGTTGCAGACAAAGTGGTTTACATTACGTCTATGGAGCCTTTCCTTCTTTACATAGAGGTTCTTTGAAGATGATGTGGCAATGCGAACGTGCCATATCATCCAGGAGCGTATTAAGAATTTTAAAATCGGGTAATCGGCGGAGGTGAATGCCAAAGGAGGTCCGATCATGAATGGTGCTCTTACAGATTCCCAGATTGTTAAATTTTTTCTCTCAAGTCTTTTTTTCTGGGAAATTCGAGGTTCATGCTCGCTTCTTAACGTACGCAGGTCTCATTCATCGACAAAGACTAGCTAACTGGAGAATATTAAAATATTTGCTCTCAGTATCGTAATTAAAAAGTGGCGAAATTTTCGATTCTCAACTCTCTCCTGGATTAAAGATTTCTCTGAGAAATTGAAAACCAGTAACAGAAAACGTATTGAGTGCTTTGCCAAAATATATTTACTAGAAGATTTGAATTTGATAGTGAATGTATCTTAAAACGTGTTTTAAGTCAAAAGTTTGAAGCTTGATGGCTAAATGTAAATATAAAATTATGCATGCTAAAATATTTGTAATTAGGCACATAGGTCAGGTTAAAGTTTTATTAAATAGAGTAAGGCACGTAAGGGCTATTTGCCTAAAGGGAGAGATGCCATCGTGGAGGAATTTAAAAAAAACTGACCTTTTAGTGAGTATTAAAAATAATGCATGTAATTTTCATTCAAATTATATTTATACATATTTCTTATGTAAAAATTTCGGGTATTTACTAAATTATTGTTAATTACTTTACTCGAAAAAGATTGTGAATGCACAGAAATTAAAGATCTGCACATGCCGAAAATGAAAAATATGAAATATGTATGGGTATTTATGAATATGCTTGCAAAAAGCGTGTAATCTGCCTTTAACAAAATACGTAAATATTTATTAAATTATTTATAAATGTATTTGAAATGAAGGATTTATTCATTCATAAACTCCTGTGAAAGTTACTGTGAAGAAATCTAATTATTAAATGTATCTAAATTTATAATGATTACAAATATTATCTAAATATATAATAACATTAACATTGAATTGTAAACATAAATTGAAATCTTGTCGACAAATACGTTATAAAACTATTTAAAGAAGAATTGTTCGTATTGGAAAGCAATCTGTTAAAAGATATTATAAAGCAAGTTCTATGAGATGCGTACTTAAGGAAGTAATAAAGAAGAGTTTTGGGATATATATTGTTTCCTTGCATTTTATAATAACTCAGTTACAAGTTTTAAATAATATTTAAAAATATCCTGTTTTTATTCCCTTTCAGAAATATTCAGAGAATTTTAAGCACTAGTTAACGTATTTCACTATTAAAATAAAAGGTACGCTAATTTAAAATGGACCGAATAGAGGATTAATTATAAATTGACTTAGATTTTTCCATTCAAAAGATGCCTCAGGAGCTAAAAAATCATGTCATATTTGAAAAAGTATTTTAGGAAGAAGCTCTCTATAAACAGAAAAGAAATAATGCATAATTTTAATATCAATGATACAATAAACTTTGATCTTAATTTTTGTAATCCTTAACCGAATAAAATCGAATTATTTTAAATTTTTTTCTAATGTATTTAACGAAAACTTGTGAAAATATTTCATTCAAATTAAACCGTTCTGAGCAAACTGCCCTGTGAAAAGTATAGCCTTTAATTCCGTTCAGAATGAAATGTTGTTTAAAAATGTATTCTTTTCATATACTTAGGACTATGGAATATTGCAGGTAAAGAAAATATATACATTTATATGCATATTTACGACGTAATTACAAAATATTGACATCCGATCTTGTCAAAACCCACTGATCTTAATGGTAAATTATCCAATGTTTTGGTCACCACGAAGGGAATCGCCAGTGTATGGGGAAAAGCGGTTAGGGTCACTCCTTCTTACTTCCTACCTCCATGGATGAAAGGCAGTTGTCATGGCTTCGGCATCATCTTCGACATATGTGTGTAATTACCAACTTCATAAAGCTGGAAAAACACTGCGCAATTCCGCTAAAATTATCGTTATGGATGTTTTTGGCAAATCACGGGAGCATTTTCCTAATAAATCTGATAACGATATTGTTATTTTTGCTGCTGATTTGACTGGTGTTTCTGTGACAAGCATAAATCGTATGAAATCCGAATTGAAAGAAAATAGCGGATTTCATTCGACAAAGCCTGCAAACTTTAATTTATTTTTAAAGTACAAGCAACCAGTCATTAATTAATACAGTAAAGTCTTTAAAGCAATAACATTCAATATTACAATAAATATTCGTCTTAACGCTTTATTTTTTTTATACTTTCTCAGTTCTGATAAATATTTGCGCTTTGTTGTAACTAACAAAAAACATTTCTAATGTTATATTTTTAATTGATTGGTATGGGCTTAATTAGTTGGTATAAGATCATTTCCTTCTTAATTTTTGTTTGTTTTACAATTGTAAAGTTTTTAATATTTTTCTAATATCTTGAAAATTTAATGGTAAACTCTTTAGTCGTTAGATTGTAATCTGAAGATCTCAATTTCCAGTATTATTATTTATTTTATTTATGATTTTAAACAGTAATAAAAAAAATAGAATTTGACGTACTGTAAGAGGGTAATTGTCTGGCATGACTGGAAGAGTATGTGTCTTAGGAGACAATTAAGGCAGAATATAATTTGTATAATGTCTACTATAAAATATAGCCAAAAGTTTTTTTTTTATAATCGCAAATTAAAATCAAATTATCATCTTTAGAAAATAAAAATCGAAATTTGTCCTGGTTCTCTGTTTTGGAAGCAACAAACTGCGTGAACTCTTAAAAATTAAGAGAAGATAACTTCTTACCAGATTTTCTAAATTTATATGTTTTACTTTTAACTAAGCGAACGGTGTTGGGATAAAAATGTAACCCAAACTACAAGTAATACATTGTTAGCTCATCCATTTCAAGTTTTAAGTAACGAATCGGGTTTTAAATGTCATCAAATTCGTATGCGTCACATTTAGATAATAGAGAAAAATGTCATATAAATTAAGACAATGAATAACACGCCCTACATTTTACGCTACAATGAACTAACAATTTTAACTGCAGCTTCGCCGCATAAAAAGATTGTTATTTAAAATACGCTGTATTTAGCAAGAAGTCGCCCAGTGTGCAGCGAATTGGAACAATTGAATTTCCGCGGGCGGTTTGCTGCGTATGGATAACTTGAAGAACAGGGTGAAAAGCTATGAAAAGGTCATTCTAGCCTTGTATGTGTTCTCAGGTTAGCTTGTCGTGAAGTATAGTTAATCGTTTACACGAGCACTTAATTGATCCACTAACTCTTTTACCTGAGCAGCTCTGACTGTGTGGCGATCTCTGCGAGTTGCTTCTTGGGCTGCCTCGAATTTCATGGCGTACACCAGAGAGCTTTTGCAATTCTTGATATCCGCCATTCGTAGAGCCTTCTGTATTTCGGGATCCCGGATGCCATCGATAAAGTACTGCAGGGACATCATTTCCCTTGTTTCTCTCGGGCACTTCGTACAGGCGAGGTAAGACAGCCTTTCAACATCCGTGCCGAGCTCTTGGAGTGTTTCGGTGGGCTTCTGTTGACGAAATTTTAATTGAAGCCTGCTGTAATCTTTTAAACACTTTTCCGCAAAACGCAGCTACAGTGCGCCAGACAGAGCTTCGAAATCTAGCTTTTTGTTTTCGGGAAGAGTCTGAAGGATATTCGCTGCGTCTGCTCTCAGAGAAGCGGCAAGATGGTGGGCCTTAACTTGGGAATCCCATCCATTCGCATACGCAACTATGAAATATTGTGTGTTATACAATTGCCAGGAGGCCTTCCCATCATATATCGATAGCTTCAGAGAGGAACTATGGGTAGAAATTTAAATCCATGAGAATTGTTTTCTGCTATCGCTATGCACTACTTTAAGGTGTCAGCTTCTTTGGTGACGGCAGTAGAAACCCTGTCATCAATTTGGTGTTGGACGGCAGAAACTCTTTCTTAAATTTCTCCAATTCTGTTTTCAACCATGTAAATTCTGTCTTCCATAGCTTCAAATTTGTTTTCTATTATGCAGGTGATTTCTCTTTTCATTTCCTCTTGGCCCACTTTCATTTCTTCTTTAACAGCTTCCATCTTTTCTTGAACGGCTTTCATTTCCTCTTTAACATAAACTTGACCAGCTTCCATCTTCTCTTTAACGAATTCTTGGCCAGCTTTCATCTCTTCTTTAAATGCAGCAAAGACTGCAATCAGCTCTCTTAACTGCTCTTCCATCGATATTGTTATTGGCATTCAAACCGCACTCCTGACACTAAAATGTGTTGCGTGCGTACGGGTTCTTAATGGATTGAATGCACAAGTCCGATAAAAAGTTAGTAAAATTATTCTTATCACAAGAAATAAAACAAAATGCTGAATTTTTCCTTGAAGATATTCATACGATATCACACAATATCCCATAGTAGTTATATTTTAAACTACGAAAACGTTAAATAGAACGCAATCCAAAGCAGAGAGGAAGCTAATCTGATCTTACCCCGAATTCTCTACAATCAACAATAATAACTGAACTAAGATGTTTCTCTCCGGCCTTTTAAACGGTCACGTGAAGGTTCTGGTAATTTCTATTTTCTCGAAGTTTCTGGAAAGCAAAAGAGTTGAATTACGCTTACAGTTAACTTAAGGTTACAGTTACGGTAACAGTAGCTTTCTCTTAAAATGTGTCACGCGCTGCATTGCACTAGGAAATGAAATAATTTTAATTATAATTCTATTAAAATATTAATCTAAATACAAAATCCATA
The DNA here is from genome assembly GCA_000611955.2 of Stegodyphus mimosarum. Lineage (NCBI taxonomy): Eukaryota > Metazoa > Arthropoda > Arachnida > Araneae > Eresidae > Stegodyphus > Stegodyphus mimosarum. The sequence continues at coordinate 127,177 of KK121107.1, read as the reverse complement.
ATAATATTGTTCAAGCTCTGTTGTAAATAATTTTCTTTAATAATCTCTTTAGTTTTGTTTATTTGTTGCCTTTTCAATTACTTGGAAGGGTAAGATGACAGTCTGCTGGATGAGAGGGTGATGCAAGAAAAGGTCGTGCATCTTAGAAACGAAATTCTATAAAAAATTAATAATAAAAAAAAGAAAAGAAAATCCGATAGATTTCCGATTTCATATTACGCCCAAAAGAGCTTTTTTTTAACGTTTTCTGTGTTTATTTATTAAATGTCATATTCTTCACACTTAAAAAGCATAAAATTTAATTCAACAGTAATATCACAAAATATTTTAAAAAGCTAAACTGCATATGTTTAGACTGTCTGACACACAGTCTCGCACGCTGGAGATAAAATTTTTTTCCCGTACAGTGTTGCCAATGCTCGCTTTGAAATCTTTGAATTTGTTAATCAAAAATTCTTTAAAATTTTTACAAAATTTGAAATAGACAATAAAAAAATCCAAAATTCCAAATTCGGGCTTCCAGGTATCCATACTCGGTTGGAGAACTACTTTATTCAAAATTGGATATTTCTAGGTACAGCTGTTTTTTCACCATGCGAGAAACATTCATGCATTCAGGCAGATTCTTCGTTATTTAGTTTCTTTAAATATAATACATGGCGATAATATTTGGTTTCAACAGTTTGAAAAGTGTATGAACGGAGAACGTGAATCGACGCAAAATGCCAAAATGAAATTAATAGCCCTTCTGGGTTAACGCCCTTTGGGCCAATTATATTTTATTTGCATTTGAACTAAGAGATATTGTTCAGGTTCTCTTATAAATCTTTTTCTTTAACAATCTTTTTAGTAATTTTGCTTTATTGTTCGTTGCCTTCTCGTTTACTTTGATGGGCAATATAACAGTCTGCTGAGAGACAAGGTAACGCTTTGAGAGCAAAGGTCATTGGTCTTAAAAAATTAAAACTCTGGAAAAAAATCGTAATATTTAACGTGAGTTTGAACTCAATGATATTTTTCGAGTTTTCTTGTAAATAATTTGTTCAATATAATTTATAATATAGTTTCTTCAATGTTTGTTCCTCGGTTATTTATAATGCTTTTTGCTTTGAATACTAATTAATTTAATTTACGTAGCTCTGACTGAACGTATTGTCGAAGTTAAACTGATAAAATACTCGTAGATTCTTAATATTATTTATATTAATTAATATTAATTATTATACTGTTTATACGTCTTTCTTATACATAGGGCTTTGGTGACTGAATAAAGGAAATGTCTTTGAAATGTGTTCCGCCAAAATGTCCTTGCGACGTGTTTGCCAGTTAATTTATTTTTTTAATTTGTTGGTAAGTTTGATATGTTTTAAATTTTCAGGTGATTTCCTTTACGGAAGACAAGTGATCCAATGAAATGCATCAATTTTGGGCACTACTATATAAAGGACTTCAGCTTAGAAAGCGGCATTACATACTTACTATTTTTGAGATTGCCATACCTACCTTAATCATCATTATTCCTGCTATAGTAACATCTGAACAAATTAGTCAAAAATGTAATCTTCCTTTTTATGAAAAGGTTGGGAGATCTACTTCTGGCACGCGGAAATTTTGGAAATGGATCGGTGACAGAACTTATCCTTCATTTGAACCTTTTGATTATCTCAGTGACCATGAAGTTGGTGATTTGCTATTTGCATATACCCCGCCGAACAATGTCACCAAGAATCTTATGATGGACTCATTTGCTCTGTGGAAGAATAATGTAAAGGTTTCTTACAGCAACACAAGTAAGTATATATATGTTTTTCTCTCTCTCTTTCTGTGTATATATATATATATATATATAAGAAAAATAAAAAAACTGATGTATGCACCACATGACTTCCTTGTACGGAATATTAAATTATACGCATTTTTCCTGCCTTTCATTAAAACTGATTTCCTCGAATTTCATTAGATATATATTTCTCAATCAATTAATTCAGTTCTCACTTCGCGACAAGGCAAAAAAATATAAAAACTCAAAATATCTATATTCAAAATTTAAAGATATAGAAAAACATAAAACGCCAAATGCAGTTAAAACAATTAAAAAAATTTGTACAATTAAAATTACAGTTTCTACGCAAAACAAGCAATCCGGCCAACGGGCAAAAAGACAGATTTTCCGGCGCCCAAAACTGAAAATTTACATTTGGTCTTACTCGGCAAAAAGACACTGAAGGCGTCGAAACTGACTTAATTTGTTGTGGACGCTATGCTGAATCAATATATGGGATAATTTAATAACTTAAATAATAATTCCAGAATGGATTAAGTAATCCACTATTTCTGCTAAGTTTCAAATGTAAACAAATATGGCCGCTATCGTCAAAAAATTAGGCTTAGCTGCACTTAAACAAATTTTAAATTGTTGACAATTCTACAGCTATAACATGCAGGTTAACTGAAAGCATAAAAACCTTAACTGGAAAATCAGAACATCGTAATTCGATCATTTTTAAAGCAAAAAAATGCACAATTTACAAACATATAAGAATAAAGGAACTGAGTTCACTAAGCCGAGTAACAGTGTGTATATCTATATACATATGTACTTTTCGTGCGGCCGATTGCAACCGAAATTAGAGTTGCACATCTACACGTTATACTAGTCGTATATACGAAATTTCAACGTTCTGCGGTTACTCGTTTTTGAGTTATGCGGGACACATACATACGTAAGTACGTACGTAAGCACAGGCGCCACGAAAAAAAATCTCTTCAGAATACATTTTATAATTTTTTGGGGAAGAGTCCTTTGTTCTGTGCTTACGTACAGATATCACCCAAATACATCTTTAAATTGCATTCGATAGAGGTCAAAATGAATAATTTCGTTGAAATATAATGCCCTAAATTTTTCGCGATTACAATACATCCTTTTTACTTCTTACAAGTAAAAAGTAAAAAAGGTTTATAGCTTAAATTATAAAAGGATAATTGAATAACTGTTTTTATGTATATGTTGCTTATAAAGGGGATGCAAATTAGTTCAATATTATACGGTGATATCTGCACAGCGTCTGATAAAATTACATAACGGGTACCACTGCTGCTTTAACAAATTAAATAAAAGATACAGGGATTATCTCAACGGTCTTCTATTGCATTCTATGAATTTAATGCTTATTAAGGTATCTACACTAAGCTTCAAAGGAAATAGAAAATTAAAACCCGTAACTTATACACAAATTTTCAAATTATCTATTTTCGTCTTTAACGAAAAGCCCTAAACATTCAACAGAATTTAAATTATGCAATGCAGCTTTTCTTTGAAGTTTTCCCTTATTCATTTTTCAAAGAATTATTTAGGGTTGCCAAATTTTTTTAAGTTTAGCTCAAGCCATTTGCTTAGTTCGTGTTGCGAGTAAGCTAATAGACCCAGGGCCACGAAATTTGGTACATAGGTGTATCTACACAAGAGCATCTCGAAGCGATTTTTTCGAAATTCGAATTAGAGTTTTTTTTATTTTATGTTTTGTGACCAAATCGCGTCATTTTGAGATATAATAGGCTACAGGAAAGCGAGATTTCTCTCTATACATTTCATTTTTACATCGTCGTGAAGCGTAGACACTTAGCTATTTTACGAACTTAAAATAAATTTCGTATTTCAGTAAACCGATTAAATACGAATTTATTTAGGAAGGTGAGCTTAACACCTTTTCAACGGAATTTTTTTAAAAAAAACTTATTTTAAAAAAATGTGCTGTTTATTTTCCTTTGATTTTTGGACACGTTGAACTTTAATCCTTTCGACTTCTTTTAAAAAAGGAATTTTGGAAAAATAATAATATTTTGTATTTTTTTAAAATTTTTTAAATGAAGCTTCCGAATACACTTCTCACATCTCAGATATTTTAAAATGTAGTTTTGGCAACAATTTTCCTTTCTTATTGTTGTTGATAGATTTTTGATAAAATTGCATCATTTTGAATAGTTTCATTCTTTTTTTCATCGTATTTCTTATGTTACTGTTTTTAAGAGACTGAAAAGTTTAAGAAATTAAAAAGTTGTTTCTTTTTGCAACGGTAAATTGTTTAATTACTTTATTAGGATAATTAACATTTGTATCAAGGGATATTGTTTATTTCATTGTAATATTATGTTTTAATTATATATAATTTTAATTATAAAAAAGTTTTGCATGATATTTTTTAATCTGTTTAAGTTCTTAATCTGTTTATACCATTTGAGTTCTTAAGATTTTGCAAAGGGAAGTTGGTTAATTTATTTATTAGGATAATTAATATTTGTATTAAGGGATATTGCTTATTTCGTTATATGCTTTTTATATGTAATGCATTTTTAACTGAATTTTTTTCCGTTGTTGTTTGTTTCCTTTTCGATAAGATTGTAGTAAAATTCTGTGCAGTTTTCAAATTTAATGTTTGGTGTTCTCTTTAGGCATTTTTCTGGTACTTGAAAGCCAGACGAAGGCTGGCCTCGCAGCGGCTAGTAGATTATAAAAGCCTTAAATCAAGGCACTAAAATCGCCGCTCGTTTGTAATAAGAATGTCAGGAAATGTGCCAGCATTTTCGAGTATCTTAGATACGATTGTTGATGCTCTTACGAATTCATGTTTTAGTACTTAGAGGGCTTTGATGGTTGAATAAAGGAAATGTCTTTGCAACATCTTCTACCAAAATGTCCTTACGATGTGTTTGTCAGATTTCAGTTTGCAAACTAAAAATTATTATTTGTTAAGGCGTTACATAAGTGCCTGCGTCGTTAGCATTATGCAAGGATAATATGAGAAAAATTAAATTTTAAGTGACGCTGTTTAGATCTATTTGCTACAAGCAGTCTGTTTTTAGGGTGCAAAGGAGAAATAACGAAAATTAAAATATAGAACCTTACGTTTTTTTCCATTGAACGTAATATATAACGTAATTTATGTAAGATTAAAAATATGAAAATTAAAATTTTAGTTTCTTTTTTTACCCTTTTACCGGAACTCTTCTTTTTAATTTAATTATTTTTTTCTGTTTTAAAGTAGTAACGTTTTATAGCAAATCGTTCTAAACTGCGTTATTTCATAATTAATCCTCCTCATATGAATCTTACGTGATGCTAATGGTGCGAAAACTTGTGTAATGTTTTAACAAACAATAATATTAATTTGGAAAATCATAACTTTTAGGAACGCAAAGGAATGAATAGGAACCGAAACAATTCGCTATTTGTTTCTATGCTTTATCATTTTGCTGTTTGTTGCTGTAAGAAATTTCCATACTAATAACAAATATACGAAAAAGATATTAAATTGTGACCGCAATATAAAAGTGATAAAAGATTGAGAAAAGATTAAGATAAAAAAGCAGTAAAATGAGTAAGTAAATTATTCTTAAAAGATTAAGAATAATTTACTTACTCATTTCACTGCTTAGAGCTAAAAAGAAATTTTTCAAATTCCTACTTACAGCTATTTATTCTGATTATTACTGTCGAGATAAAGTTGCCAACCTACAGCAATTTCGTTACAGTACTACGATAGTTCGTAAAGTCCTGCAGAACCATACCAAAATATGGTAGAGTTCGAAGACTATCCACGTACGTCATCTCTAATATTCTTTATTTCAACTCTCCGCAATTCAAATCTCAGTGAGGTTATTTATTATGCAGAAAGGAAAAAAAATTAGGCGGAAACCAGAATAACCTTCAAATCTCGTTGCTTGGCGAACCAAAAATGGTCCTTCCTCGTGATCGTTTAGTTATTTAAAATAGTCCTTAAAACTTAAAATAGTCTCTTTTGGGGATAAAGGAATGAATTAATTGCATAAAATACACTGTCGGAGAGTAATCCGAAAGTAGTAAAAGAAAGGAAGCTTTTTTGCTTCCGTGCCGGATATTCCAGCGAAAAGGAATGTCATTTTACGTCATTTTACGTAAAGTATCAGTGCAGAATAATTCCGCATAATGCAATTAAGAATAAAATGAGCTATTAAAAATAGAAAAGTTGCTGCAAAATAATGTCCAAATTAATAAAAGAAAGCCCATAATAGCTGTGGATGGGAAGACAGATTAGTTAACAGTAAAGAATAGAATCGAATTTAAGAAAATTTACGAATTTAAAAAAGAATTTTCTTGCACTAGAATTAGTAATTTGGATCATCAAAGTGGTATAGTTGCGCAAGTTGCTAAGAGAAAATCAGTTGGAAGACAAAAACAAATGAAACATTTTTTAGAAAAAGTGGTTAATTACCAGCAACAAGATGCAGTGATGAAAACCAAAGTTAAAGGTAAGTGCTAAAAAACAATCTGTATTTTCAAAACTAAATTCAGATTTTGATTTTAAAAGTAACTGTAATAACCTGTAAGCGAATCTATTATAAATAGGAAATTGAAAAATTACAAATAGGAACAGTAAAAAGATAGCATAGAAACTGATAAAACTTTGCCTTCTAATTTTGTACATTTTCATAAATACAAGAAAATAAGAACCTGCATCCAGCTGATATGAAGAAGAATTTTTCAAACAGAGAAAACGTTTATTGGTCGTGTAATAGGACTAGAATGTAAATGGTCCTTTGTGAGTAACAAAGGAAATATTTACAAATGTTACCCATCCAATAAGTATACTTCCGTTTCAGGTGTAAGTGTCATTAGTAATAAGAACGACCTTATGCGTAGTTTTTGAAGTGTTCTTTTGCAATACAGCCTGATATAATTAAGGCCGTGTTGGTAATTTATTTTGGTTATTTTTTGACAAAGACCAAGGAATTACCAATTTTTGTTTAGGTTTTGCTATGTGAATTTACTTTCAGGATTTATAATCTTTCAGGCTTGATTTCTAAGTCTTTGCTTCATTTTGTTTTTAATTTGTGTCTTCGTATTACTAATTGCTTCTTTTAAGCCACTTTTAGTTGATATATAGTCTGCATATTTTTTTCTCTCTGTTATTAATTCTATAATTATTTCTTCTCAATCTGCAATTAAAAAATATTTGCGGTTTTCACATGGGGAAAGAAACATTTTCCGGCATTTGATATTAATCTGAAGGTAATTTATTCGAAGCTCTCATCAGCATCTCATCTGATGTCTTAAAATATTGGGAGATGATACTCCTTGATTTCCTAGTTTAAACCGATATTTTGAAGAAAAATTATACGGAACACTTTCTTTTTTTGAGCTTATAATATTACGAATCGCTTATAATCATGAAGATAGAAAAGTTGGTCATGCTTAGCGTATTGATATTATTTGATGCTTTCTAGACACTATTACGTTCTTTAGAGAAATAAATGAAAAAGCTGCTATACCTTCGTTGATAATTAAACTAAGAATTTACTACTTGTTAGATGCACATATTAGCTATTAGATCATAAAACCACACATAGACTCATGCTTCAACTTTTTAAAGTCGCTATAGAAGTCGCTATAGAAGGGTAAGATCTTATGCTGCATTCACCATCAAATGATAATGTAATCCATGGTAAACCCATTAATGAATAAGCGAGTAGCAACAAAAAATGAGAGAAAGGCCTACATTTTGAACGTACTCTTTTAACCGAACTTTAAACAAAATACTGATCTCAGGAATATAAGAACATCTTTTACTATCGGAGAAAAAAGGCAATACAAGCAAAGTTTGATGTAATTGGACAGGCATGCTTTTTTCTATATTATCAAATAAAGCGAATTTAAACAAACTAAATAAAATAAAAAATTGAATTCTGACCAATAGGTTCCGGAAGGGGGTATTATAATTCAGTGAATAATTTTAAAAAAGAGAATGATATTGTGGAAAAAGTTACCCCTAAAAACCCTTAAGATTACCAGAAGTTCAGACAACGTGCCAATAAGTAACGGTACCTCATCAATACCAGCGCTGGAATTTAGTGCAAGGTTCTTCACGAAGATAACAGTAAAGTGCTGTTTCTTCTATGCTGGTTGTTTCTTGAAACAAATAGTACCAAGGCAAACTGTATATAGACAGCTTAATACGCTCTCATGGGTTTGTTTTCTGTTCTCTGATTAGACGACAAAATGTTTTATACAGTTTCGAAGTATTTTTTAGGAATGTAACAGACATTGCGATGTTTCTAACAAGAGAAATGCAACCACTTTTATGGATCAGCATATCAATGTGAAATGACATTATGTCAGGCACTCTAGCTCTGCACTCCACAGCCCCAAAAGAACAACAGGCCTGCTATTATGCTTAAACTCTTGCTTTATTTCCTCTAAACGAGGAAATCTATTAGTTATTTTTCATGCAAAAGGACGGAAGGGCTAGACGGGCAATATTATTGAAGTATACGGCTATCGGGTTCATGGGCACACAAGGCGCTTGAAGGAAATATATTGGGATCTTGTGTTGCTGCAAGTGACATTTGTAGAACACAATTTAAAAAAAAGCAAAAAAAAATTGCCTTTTAACAGAGTAGATATGATTATATTGGTGATTTAAAAATACGTATAGATAAGAAATACGATAAAGATTAAAGAATATATAAAACTAAGTAATGTACTTCGCAATAAACAGCTTTAATCTGGAAGTATTGTGCTGTCTGAAAGGCCAAAAGATTGTCTGTGTTAGCGTTGATATGTGCAATTATTTTGAGAACTTTATTTAGGCCTTATTTCATTCCAGGTTTGAAGATGTCTTTCAGAAGTCTCTAAACGATACATATCCTATGTTAGAGTGCATTTATATAATCTATGTCTCAGTGCTTGCTTTGACATAGGAACAATGATCTGAATCTCTGTGTCTGAACCTATAGATGCTGTAAGCTGTTTGACATATTCGATAGAAAATATTAGATAATGCAGAAGAATAACATCTCTTGTGAGACGTTTTAGACTTATCTTTTGTGAGACTTTCATCTCTGAGACTTTTAATCACAGTTTATTTTTATGGACTTTAATGCTATAGAGTGCACGTAATCCTTCCGACAACAGAAAGGTGTTCCCAGAAAAATGGAAGTGTGCCAAGATTATGCTGCATAAATCTAGTTGCCAACTTGGCAGCCTAGGTTCACGCAAAAAAATTTGTAAGAGAAGCCACTAGAGTGATCAGTATTTTTCAGAACTTACAAAATAATGTTGTGTAGATTTATTAATTATTATTTTACAGTGCTTATTAATTTTATTAATTTACAGTGAATAGTAAAATTTTAATGTTCATGTTTGAGTTGTAATTTTTAAATTATACTGTCGCTAAATGATTTCTTTTGACTTGGGTAAAATTTCTTTATCAGAAAAGCTTGTACAGCGATAGCCTGTTTTTGCGTTCTCACGGGAGGAGAATTTTGGGGTCAAGGGTCGGCGACCAGCTGCATTTTTTCGTCCCCTTTTCTTACGGGGACGAACATGTGTTTTTCTCGTTCAAAGGCGATCCGCTTAGCGGCGCCGATTCTTGATAGAATTATGGGAGTGCAAAAATTTAGGATCTGTCTGAAGAGTCGCAACGTTAACAGATTTACTACTTTGTTTTTGAGCTTCAAAAATAAGGGGCTTATCATTGTGAAAGGATAGGACTGATTTTCTTAGAATTTTGTTGGGTATTGGTCTGTTTCTAGTGGTTGGAGAGGGTTACTATTTTGTGTAGCATTGGTGAGTTTTAATTTTATAAATTTTTTTGGCCAATAGTAATTTTAGAGGCGGTGCACTTTTTGAGCGTCGCGAGGTTTTAAATTTGGTCGCTCCCGTGGCGAGAGGGATTTTTCAAGATTTTGTCAATTTTTCAAGTCCTTTTTGAGGGGAGAGAGAGAGAGACCGGCGGCCCCTTCTTGGGGTTGTCCGTGCGAGAATTGGCCCGAGAACGATGCGGGCTCCCATCGTATCGTCGTCGGCAATTCCTTTCTGAGGGTCTGCGGCTATGTCCTATTCTCACTGATGGTTTTTACCGTGATGAAAAATGTGATTTAAGGCTGCGTTGTAGTTCCAGATAGGAGAAAAAGTCATTCACCTGCAGATTGCTTCTACTCGCACTTATCTTCAGTGAGAACATCATTCAGAAGTCGGTGGGCTTTCACCTACAGATTACTGCGGCCTCCACTTTTCTTTGTTGAGAACATCATCGAAATGTTGGTGGACATTCATGTTAAGCTGGACCTCCTTCCATGCAGAAGGACTGTATCCATGAGGAAGTTTTTCTACAACAGAAGAATTGACAATTTGGTGCGGCATTGATGAAGAAAGATTTTTGAACTTCTTTTACGTGCGTTTCGTAGGCAATTAGGGAGACGAAATCTGGACAGGAATTTTTCTCCACCGTGAGTTGATTATTTTTTTTTTTGATTTATTTAATTTTATGTGTCCTCAAACTTATTGCCCTTAACTGATTTAAGATTTTGTGAAATTGATTATTAGGAAAAAGCTTCGTCTTTCTCTTTAACGAAAACTGATTTGTATATGTGAGTTTGCTACTTGAGTAACCTTCTAAAATTAATAGAAATTGTAAATTGTTTCATTAAGATTTTGGTAAGATTTGGAAATATTTAAAGAAATAAAAAATGTTTCAGACTACTTAAGTATGGTTCAGCGATAATTACGAAATTATTGTAAGATACATAACTAATAATTTTGAATACAATATTGATCATGGTTTAGATTGTCGCATGAAGAATTGTGAGTAATTTTTAGTAAATGTTTGTAGGGGTAGTCTGGCCAGCTATTCTGAATGGATATTCTTTTGGAATATTAAATATATGTTTTTATTTGATTTACTATTGTATGTTTTTTTGTGTTTTTTATCTTGTGGTCTACTGTAGGTCACCCATGTGATCCTTTCGGAAAACATGGTTAATCTTCCATTCGAACCTGGGTAGTTTATTGCGGGCGTAGGAGAATTTAATGTTATTTATGACTATACGATCAGATTTATAAATTTAACTTAACTGGTGTTTTGACTTCTTAGTGTGTGAGATTTATTTCTCCCTGGTGTTTGAACTGTTCTGTGTTTTACTTTTAAGTGTTTGTGGCTATCTCTAAGGTTGTATTGAAATTTATGTGTTTACAGGAAGCAAAGCTGATTAACTAGTTTAGTGAGAGATAGCATTTTCATGATTTTGTGTCGGTAAAGCATTTTACATGAATATTAATATTTTGATTTTAACAAAACACCAGGGAGAGTTTTTCATTTCATTGAACTTAAGAGTTGAGAGTTGATATGATAAAACTGAATTTACTGTGTTGAGGATTTATGAAAATTTAATATAGCATAAAGTATTAATTAATTTGTTTTCAAACACCAGTCCCTATGATTTGATTTTATGAACTCAATATATATTTTTATGAGAATTGTTATTTTTAGTTTGTCACGGCACCAAGAGAGGTTGAGTATGCAATATAAATTTAAAAATTAATAAAACCCGCAAATTTTTCTTTTCACAACAATAAAACCTCTCTTGTGGGAGCGTGTGATTATCGCTTCACATATTCCTCGTCCTCCAATCTTCTGGGCATGAGTCGCATGGTTTTTCTGAGTGCACTTATAATATCGACATTCTGTTTGCAGGAAGATATGTTATATCAGTTGTCTCAAACGCAAGCAGACCACGAAGTAATTTTATGCGATACGTGAAAGCATTTCAATTATGGCTTTGCTGCAAACATTTCAAGATTTTAATTTTTTGAAGTCCAGGTTTACATTATTTTCATTTTCATTACCATTAAAAACAAACATGAATCATGAACGCACCAGGAAGTCCGTAAATAGAGCTAGTTAATTTACAATGAGATGCAAACCTTGTTAAAAAATTTGAAGATACAAATTTTATTAACTTTTATCTTTAATTTGATTACTTCTCAAAAAATAAAAGTACCCAGTTACATATTTTTCTCCAAGTATAATCGGTTTATTATGAAATAAATTTAAACGTGAATGAAGGTTTTTATTTTTTCCCTCACAGCGGAAAAATAATAAGAACCCGATTAACCAATGACAATCCGTGATGAAGATAATTTATAGTAATTTCTCTTTACGTCTCTCAGAAGTCGAAAGTTAGGTTGTCATTATTTACTCTCAAATTTTGTCGCAGATGGAAAGCATTCATTATTACTTTTTTTAGTTTTAATTAAATCAAGTTATTTAATGATTAATTAAATTATTAGGATTATTTCCAATAAATGTCAGTCTGAAAATTTAATATTTAGCTGTCAGTGTATTTGAATCTCAAAATGTAACCAACAAAAACGTCTTTTAGGCACCAAGCTTTAGATTTCATATTGAAAATAAGTATAAATTTGAATTTTTTCGTTTGCGATTTTATTATTATTATTTATGTACGTTTTGATAAATGTTTAGTAAGCAAAATTTAAAATTTATTCAAAATTTTTTTTTATTTTCTTGATAAGAAATTTTCATTTTGTTATACAAAACAATTTGCCAAATTGTGTATTTCTCCCGCGTGCAATTTCAGTTTCAAACCACTGTCCTCTATGACATATTTTCTCAAATTCTCATATCGCAATAGTTTAGACTTATTTTATTATGTAATACTAGATTGATTATGAATTGCGTAAATCGATGAATGATTATGAATTGCGTAAATAAAATATTAAGTGGTTATTTAATCCGCCCTCTGCACCTCATTTTGGAGGTCTTTGGGAAGCGGGGATTAAAACGATGAAACACCACTTAAAGAGGTGTTTAGGAACACTTATTCTAACTTATGAGGAATTTTTGACTTTAATAACCCAAATCGAATCCTGTCTTATTTCTAGGCTATTAGTACCAGCTTCGGGCGATTGCAGTGACCTGGAAGCCTTAACGCCAGGACACGTTCTTACAGGAGCGGTTTAAGTGCTCTTCCAGAACCTAACCTGATTCAAGATAAGCTGAGTTACGGTAACAGATGAAAAAACTTGCAAAGGCTATTTCAACAATTCTGGAAGAGATGGAGTAGTGAGTATTTGTCGAGGTTACAACAAAGACCCAAGTGGTGTAAGCTACAGCGAGATCTGAAGATTGGCGATATGGTTCTCATTAAGAACGAGAATTTACCTCCCTACGCTGGAAGCTAGGCAAAATTGTTAAAGTGTATCCTGGTTTGGATGACAGAATTCGAGTGGTGGACTTACGCACATCCAGTGGCGAGATAAAGCGACCAGTAGCGAAGCTATGCCCTTTGCCATTTAATTCCTGATTTAGAGACTTTAATTTTTATTTTTCAGGCCTATTCAGCTTGATAAGTTTCAATTTATTGTTTGAACCCCCTTGGGACTTCAAGGCTGGGGGTATGTTTGTTATTATGCAAATTGTATTTCTGTTGTTGAAATGAGGAGCGGCGCAGACGCAAATTTGCTAGTGTTTTTAAGCACGCGCTTGGCACTTCAATTGGTGCTGGGAATTACTGGAGTTCCAACGAGGCAGAGCTTCTTCCGAGTTGCGCTTCCGAAGCTAGAGGTTTGCTATGTTCTGACGCCATTCCTCAGCCAACGTGATGTTGAAGACCAATAAAGAGATTAGTTCAACATTACGACTCTGAAGTTATTAAAGTTCATCTGAGGTAATATCGCAAAGCTTCATACAGTCCACTATTATTAAACCACGGAACGCAACAAGGTTTTTCACGCTGAAAACCAAAGTCTGATACACAAGATTTAATTACTGGACTAAAGTTCGTAAAATTCTCCTCAGATTTTGCCAATTGGGTACTAGATTCCATTATGGGAGAAAATGGCTTAGCAGTCACCGATAACTCTCTTGAACTATTGATAACTCTTTTAAGAGGTTCTGGCTCCTTTTGAACCCTTTCAAAATGCAGCAATGTATGATGATTTTTAAAGCATTTTTTACATTTATGAATACTTCTACACTCAAAAGCTTTATGATTTGAAACTAAACAATTAAAACACGCATTGTTTTTCTTGACAAAATTCACACGCTCCTGAACATTCAGATTTAAAAACTTATTGCATTTCAATACTGAATGGCTCGCTTTACAATACGCACACCGCGTGCGAATTTCTGACGCTAATGAGGTTAACTTGTCTTTCGTAGGTTGTTTTCTAACACCTTGTTGTTTACCTGCTTGCAGAGTTCTGGCATGTGACTTTGAGAATTCAACAGGTCATTAAGGGTTGGTATTTCCTCTCGCTTTAAAGTTCGCTCCCACCAACTTCTCGTTGAAGAATCTAATTTAAATTGTACTATAAACATCAAAATAGTATCAGCGAATTGTTCTACTTTGAAACCCAAAGTCTCAAATGAACATATACATTCCTTCACTGTATCTACGAGAGTCAATAATTGACTAGGATTTTCAGCTTGTAAACTTGTTAAACATAAGATTTTCTTTAAAAATGATGAAAGTAATTCCCTCTTGTTTGAAAATCTTTGACACAATAAATTCCACGCAATTTCAAAATTCTTATCACAAATAGTTAAAGCCTGAACAATCCTCAATGCATCTCCCTTTAAAGAACATTTTAAATATTGTTGCGTTTTACGGGTTCGTGGATTTGAGAGTATCCGATGAAAACACGATGCAGAACAATAAAAAGCACAATTTATTTACAAGAATCACTATTTACAGCACAGTTCCAAAATTACCTTTACAAGCGTCGAAAATCTACAATAAGTACGCTGAAACAATCAGCAACACAGCTTCAGGCTGTAACTGTAAAGGTAGCTTCACGGCAACACTTAACTTATAATAAACACCGTGGAACAATCACCAATACACTGTCAAGCTATACTGTAAAGATAGCTTCATGGCAAAGCACTATCGATCGCTTTCCGTTCACAAAACTCTCGCGTAGCTTAGCACTCACAGTAAACAGCTATTCTCACAATTAATCACATTTAATCACACACTTAATCACACTCTGCCGGCTCACAGAAACGCAAGGGTTTATATAGCTTTTCATTAGGTTCCACAGGTTTCGAGAAATATCTCGACAGGAAATTATTCTAGAAGCTTCCCGATTGGACCATGGGATATCGCCAATTTGGTCGCCAAATGGGCGATAAAGTCGCCAATCTGGCAACCCTACCATACACTATTTTATGGCAACCCTAGTGCTATGCCGGAAAGCTTACATACAGGCGCAACCGCCGAATTTTTCGCAACAATATTGTAATTTTTGTGCTCCCGATAATTTATCATTATCCACTATCGCCGTTTTAAATAAATCATTAAATGATAACCATTCTTCAACACTACCACTAAATACGGGAAGAGTTAGCTTAGGCATGCGAATGCTTGATATTTCACAGAATTAGCCTCCACACTTAAATCCTTAACGTTCTTAGCATTAACTCTAGTTAACATTAAAAATAGCTCATCAATATTATCTTGTATATCCTGATGTTCTTCAATACAGGCATCAATATCTTTCGCTTCAAAAACTACAAATATGTTACTAAAAATATCCAAAATTTCAGTCATTAAAGTACTTAATTTAGATTTAAAAAGTTCCGGCTGAGCGAAATCAGCAGAGTCATAGTTCGCAGTAATGTTCTCTTTTAATTTAGTTAACTTAGTCTTAGCTACACGCTTCTTCGTTTTAAGGGTAGAAAATTCCATTATCTAATCAGAAAGTATTATCTAATCACAAAGATATAAAAATGCACTGACTCACCAATTACACTCTAACTCCGGCTCCAACTTACCAAAAAAGAAATATCGAATTATCTCCAATTTCTCATGGCATATTATGAAAATAATGGGCAATTTCTGTTGTTGCTTTAATTTTGGAAAAGCGTTTGTTTGATAAATGTTTTTTATGTTTTCTTGTTATACAGTTTTATAATTCATGTTTCTCTTAGGTAGTTTTTACTTTTAATCATCAATTATAAATTCATATTTGATAATTTAATTTATTTTTTAAAATAATTTAATTTTTCTTTCAGCTGTAAGAAAATTTGCTAGTGAGGAAGAAATGGAAAAGTTCTGTCTTCATATGCGAAAATCTGTTGGTTCAAAAACTATTATTGGGACTGTTTTTAATAATTTTGATTCGATTACAGAATTACCCTCATCCTTAGATTATAAAATACGCTATGCACATGATGCCACTTGGTATAATTACCAGGTTGATGTTAAATATCGTGATAAAAAAGATGTAGAGGGAAACGGTAAGAACGTTTTGCTGAATAGTCTTATGAATTTTTTTGTAAGTAGATCTATTTTTAATTTATTATGCATTAATTTTACATGTTCTTTATACACTGATGGACAAAAAAATTAGCGCACCAAGAAATAATTGCTTGATCGTAAAGAAACTTGCAATGAAGGTACATGTCGGGGAGATATGCAAATGATTCGAAATGCAGCGTGATTGCGTATTACGTATAGCCGGTAGAGGGCGTTGAACGTCGTACTCTGTGGAGTATAAAACAGGTAACCAAAGCTTGTTTGAGTGTACTGAATCATTTACAAAGGAAGAGCTGAGGTAGACATGCCATTACGCCGTGTTCAAAGACAATATAAGCAGTTGTCGCAGTTTGAGAGGGGGAGAATCGTCGGGATGATGGAAGCTGGGTGGTCAGCTAGGCGAGTAGTTCGTCAATTATGCTGCTCTGATTATGTTGTGAGGAGGTGTTGGGACCAGTGGACCCGAGAGATGTCATGTACACGAAGACCAGGCTCAGGACGCCCTCGACAGACCAGTCGTCGAGAAGACCGCCACATTGTAAGAAATGCACGCGTACAGCCAACTGCTTCATCGACCGCCATCCAGGCACAGGTAGTACCTTCACTAGTGGCCCCTGTGTCTTCTCGAACCACGCGAAAACGCCTGGCTGAAGGACAGTTGGTAACGCGTCGCCCATTACGTGTGCTGCCCTTGATGCCCACCCATCGACGCCTTCGTTTGGAGTGGTGTCGGTGTGATGGTATAGGGTGCCATTGCTTACAATACACGGTCACCCCTAGTATTGTTCCGTGGCACCACGACAGCCCAGCGATATGTTCATGAAATTCTGCAACCACATGTGTTGCCACTCATGCAACGGCTCCCAGGAGCCATTTTTCAACAAGACAATACTCAGCCTCATACGGCAAGGGTGTCACAAGACTGTCTCCGCACTGTTACTACCCTTCATTGGCCTGCTCCATCCCCAGATTTGTCTCCAATCGAGCATATCCGGGATCATTTGGGACGACGAGATGGGTATCCCAAGAGTTTGAACGAACTAGAGGCAAGGTTACAGCAAATATGGAACGAAATGTCTCAAGACATCATACAGAACTTGTATGACTCAATGCCCGATCGTATCGAATCGTGCATTCGCGCTAGAGGGGGTCCAACGGAGTATTAACTCCTCCGTTCTTTTCTCTTTTTCTCTGAAATAAATTATCCTTTTTCTTTGATTTTCTTATCATTTACTTATATCAAAGTAGTCATTACGTATGTAAAATTCCGTTTCATTTTGACGACTCCTTCTTGGTGCGCTAATTTTTTTGTCCATGAGTGTATTTATTTTTCATTATTGACTGTTTGTTTTTATTTGTTATAATAGTCATCAGAATTAAAGGACGTACATATATACATTAATTTCTCAGTATATGACGAAGCTGAACGAATCATAAATAGTATTAGGGTATAGAAACTTCATTATAACCCGTCAAAATTAAAAAACAATTAATAAAATATGTTAAATTGAATGAATAACTAAGAATTTAAATCCCTAACAAATTTTTAATTTAACAAAAAAAAGTTAAAAATATATATATTTATTGTTGTTTTCTGTGTAATAATCGTATTCATGCATCACTTGTACATTAAATTAAAGAAAAAACTGTTACTTTTAATATTTAGGAATTTTTTACAATTCTATTTATTTAGAAAATAAACTTTTATGCCGCCCAGCCCGGGAAGTGGTTAGTGACTTTGAAAATTCGTAAAGTTTGGTATAGTGTTTCATAAACTGTTGTTGACTGTCGAACCGAAGGGTCCGCATTAGAGTTCTGATGAAGGCAGGGATGTAATTTGACCATCCTTTCATGGAAGGCGACGGTGGCCCCCTGTTAAGTGCTTCCATAATAAAGAGACCACCGCTTTCGGTCTCAGTTATGGCTAATGACTACAAAAGGACTACATTCCGCCATTGGAGGGGGAAAACCCCTTTCATCATTGCTATTATTATTATTATTTTATTTTTATAATTTAAGGTAGCAGTCGTTTAAAGATTTTGTACTCCATTAAACGAAAATCAATAAAATATTCTTTCTTCTTTGAAACATATATTAGAATTTTTTGTATTTCTTTGATATAGCGGTCACCGAGATTGACCGTCACCTCCGTCTGGAGGTCTTCATGGATAATATTTTCTATGCCTTGAAATTGACTTAAACCAATACGTATGTTCGTATTGGTTTAAGTCATGTGTTCGTACTATATAGTTTAATTGGAATACTGCATTTCTTACTTTTTATGTTAATAACACTTAAATGGAGGTACTCAGAATTTTCTCTTCTAATGTATTGTACTAATTACTAACGAATGTACTAACGTTTATGAAACACTATACCAAACTTTACGAATTTTCTTTGATATATCTTACTTTTATTTTAAAAGTTCACCAAACTATATGAAACAAATAGGAATTCTGCTCTCTCTACTTTCTATTTATTTTACTACTTTCTATCAATTGATTATTTATTTACGCGTTTTACCTTGTATTTAACATTTTCTTGCTTTTAAAACATATTCATGTTACATTTCCTTTTCCCAAAAGTGAATACACACTTATAGAAGTTCTTTTATTGTCAGATCTACTGACTTTCAATTAAAAATTATAATTCAGGAATAGTAAATTTTCGTGACATAAAGTCTGATTAAACCAATACATGGGCATTTCTAGCCGGTTTAGTTCAAATACATGTAAAAGCGTACTGAATTTCTTATTTTTGTGTACACCAGTTTCGTTCAAATATGTATCAAAAGTATTCCATTTTTTATTAATTTATGCTACAGACATTTACATGAATATACTTAGAACACTCATTTTCATTCAGCAGAAGGATTCACTTATATTACTAACACAGATGAACTCTTTGAAATATTGTAGAAAAATATCCAGGATTATATCCAGATCCTTTCGTGGTGTAGTGGTCAGCACACTCGGCGCGTGTTCGAGAGGTCCGTGGTTCGAATCCCGGCGAGGGCTGGCGTTGTGTTGGTGCTTCCCACACTTAGTCCTGTCCTGCTCATTTTTCATCTCTCCTGCTTTCAAAAGTTACCTAATATCTCTACGACATCCATAACAAATAATATTGGCATTAACTCCATGTCATGATCGAACACAACAGAAAATTTTTTAAAAAATTAATATATTTTAATACGATTTATTAAAAAAGACCATATTTTCAAAGCTCTATTATTTTAATTAAACTCTAGAACTAAGCAATTCATCGAACGTTTAATTTATTATAACCATTATACATAATGAATAAATGAGGCGCATATCACAATGTATGAAACACATTTTCACTTAGGATGAAGAAAAGCTACACTGCTTGGAATCATTCCGTGTTAGTGATCCTCATTACCACACATTGATCAAAATACGCATGCACTTTTAAACCACCTAAATAAATTCAAATATAGATATTTAAACAAGAATACTTCACTAATTAGAGAAAAGATAGGAACGCAATGAACTTATAAATAACCAAAAGCATGTAAAGGGGAAAATATGCATTTGGGGAGGACATTCTAAGGTAAACTTGCTCTGTTTTGCACATGCGGGCTGCTTTTTTCGTTTCAGATGAAACAAGAATTTAAGATAATTCCTGTATAACTAGGGATTTTATTTACCCTGTATGGTAATGTAAATTATCATAACAGTTCCAGACATATAAGAGAAACATGCAGTATCCATGGAAAAATCTTCTCTTCCTGGCGCACAATAATAGCAAAATATAAAATGAAAAAAGAAAATGTCAGATTTGCAACAAAATTCAAGCATCCGAGTTTGCAAAACATGAACAACAAATGAATGTTTTTTCTGAAAATGTTCCGAACGAGACAAGATGGGACCTTATCTTAACCAGTTTCACGAACTGAGCATGAAAAATAATGAAGTACCTTTAATCTTATTTTTTTCTATAACATTATTTATTCAAAATCTTCCGTTTAAAGATTGTATTCTACATTTAGGCGCAAGCTGATGAATTAAGAGTGGTTCCGTTTTCTGAAGCGTCAGGAACATACTAGAGGTGGGGAACCTTTTATAATGAGGGGCCAATTTAAATTAAGTCGTGATAAAGGAGCCCGCATATGTTGATATACCTATAAATGCGACCTTTCTGAAATTATCATATTAGTTTTTTGTATAGTTTTACCAATATAGAAATAATGCATAAAAAATCATTTATTAAAAAAATTGCAATATAAAATATTTTTGTATTCACATAAGGCTGAAAATTTATTAATATTTAATCATTTTTCATAAACTACCGCATAAATTTAAATACTGTCTCAAATAAAAATATTAAAGTAGAAGTATTTTTCAATAAATTTATTACATTATAAGGAAAAACAATAGAAAAGTAATAATATTAAGGTATAAAAAACCAACATAGCAACAGTATGTAAAATAATGTTAAAATCCGATGGGAAATATAATTTAGTGGCATATTTGCATGTGTTTCTTTCCTGAAAGTAAATGAATATTTGGATCAAGTTGGATGTGTTGCAGCCTACGTTCTTGACATGGTAAAGGGTTTCGATCGAATATGGTGTCAAGGACTGTTGTACAAGCTTGCCATGTTAACATGTTATGAACATGTTAAAACTAATCAAATCCTGTCTGAAGTGTTGGACATTTCCAATTTTTGTGGGAAATTTGCTGCCACAGATGATTCGCGTTGGAGTTTCATAGGGGTCTTACATAGGACCTCTCTTTTTAATTTTGTATGTAAAGTAAGTCTGGAATCGCTCAGCCGTATAATTGCAAAGTATGACACCGTCGTTATAATAGAATCCGTGAAACAAACAGTATACTACTGACAATTCGAAGTTCAGCTTCGATATGATGCACCATCCTTTTTCGAAGGTGTAAAAAAAACCAAGCTATCAGCATTAACATACGGATGAACAACCAAAGCCTCCCAGTTATGAAATCTATGAAGTTATTATGGTGTCATTTTGTAAAATCAATTAAACTTCAAAGAACAAGTTGGTCACTCTTTAAACTGAGCTAATTATGTCTTTATGGCAGTCTACAGTATTATAGGCCAAGAATTAAAGCTTAGCTTAAAAGTGAAAAGAATACTATCTGGCTTTAATCCATCCAGTACTTTTCTATGCTATCCCTGGGCGAAACAGAACACTAAAAACTTATAAAAATAAAATTTCTGTTTTTCAAAATAAGATTCTGAGCGCGATTACAAATGCCCAATCTTTTGTAAGGAATAAACAAATTTAAGAATATCTGAAGGTATAACGCGCTGAAGAGTTTATTCCGATAAGTTCTCATAATTTTTTCACATACATCAGGAATTCAATTATATCCATATTGCCAGATTGGTAGATTACTATCAATTGTTGAACATCCTTTCAAATGAGCCCGAACTATCCATCACAACACTGCTTAAGAAGTAACTTGTTATTGTATATAAGATTTACATGAGTTCACCTAATTATTGAAGAATGATTTATTATTCTCAAGTATTGTGCATTTTCTTTTTGAAACTGTGTTTGAAAAATTCAACCTCTATATTATTTCAAGCTTCAAGACTGTATTTATTTCAATGTTTGCATCTACGTTTGTGTTTATATTTTCCTCAAGCTACTTGTGTTATGTCAACGTCTCTACTGCTCTATATATCAAGGTCTATATTTCCTGTTGCCCTCTGCTATTCAGACGCAAATGTACAGATGACGCAGATGCTACTGTAGCACTCATTTCTGCCTGCCAATTTCCATTAACAGCTGGAAAAGCTGTAATTCTCTCGCCGTTTTCGGTAGCACACTGTGCTTGCTTCATATTTTATCACCAATGGAAAAGAACATCATCATCTACAGGTTAAAACCGCCAATGGCTGTAACCCATCATGGTCAATGACAGCGATCAACGGTAAAAAACGTAAACTGTTACCTTCCCTTCCAGATAGAACTATAAGATAACTGCATTGGTACTCGGCCAGGGAACTGTTTTAAAACTGTTCACCGTCATGAAAGTGGCAGCACCTTGAATGAAGATCAGACACAGTGCGAAAGAATATAAACATTCGGGGGGAGGGGGGTAAGAGTGCTCATACATATGCTCACACAATTTTGTAGACCAGTTTCTAACATGAAAGAATCAGCTTCCAGTAGAGCATCTTTATGCTAGGTCAACATTACACATATAGGATTTTGGTTTACTGCTCTGATTAGCAAAGCAAAGGAAAATTTTACTCATGGCACTCACATCTTGATGAAGATACATTTTTTTTCAATGCTAGAAATTGAATAAGGGTTCAGGTATATTTATAGCGGTCTTCTCTTATGAGTATTTCTGTCGTTTCCTGGCCATGCTCAACATGCATAAAAGTGGCGGCAATTTTTGATGGGGCACCGTGAAGAAGGTATCGTCTCACTCATCTGCGCACTGTGGTAAAGTCAGCAAATGCACACTTTTCATTAATTTTTTTTTTATTTTTCGGTCTCTCTAGGCATCAATTGTGATACATCATTTTCGGATTTAATTAATTATCAGAGGTCAAGTTAAACATCCTTTGACAAGCCTTATTTAATATTTTTATGCATGATGTGATCGAAATGAGATTGACTACCCGTTAAAAATTTAAAAGAAATTCTCCGTTCATCGGTTTTAGTATAAACATCTTTGATAGTATATTAGGAATTTAAAATTTTAACTATTTTCCCATTACTTTATCTTATTTTTCAAAACTCGTTCCATAAGCAGATCTGAATGCTTCCATAACGATCCATAGCGATCTTTAAACCATTGCATCCATATTAAATTCTCATTTCGGATTTCCCTTTTTTAGTGTCATCCGTAAAGAATTTGGTGAAATATCAAATTAGTTATCAACTTCAAATATTTTCATGTTGCCTTTATCTACTAAGTATGTTGATTGAATACTTCAGCTTAAATTAACAGTCTGTGTTTAGGTAAAGTTAATATATTATTATTCTCTCTGCTTAAAAGTAAAGCACGAAGTTTTAAAAAGAATCCTTGACTTCAACTGTATAAAAAAATAATATAATTTTTTTTCAAAGCCATTAACCGTAATAAAGAATAATGAGAAATTAGTTTTCCAAAAGAAAACTCATTTTAATTTTTTAACTACTAAGAGTACTTCAAAAAAAATGCTTTAAGTATGTTTTTTATGTATTCGAAGTGATGCTAGTTTGCCATAAATAGAGGTCCAGCAATGACAACTTTGAAGTCTTACACACTGAGAAAGAAATGGGTATCAGATAACCTTAACAAAGCTATTGTCAAGGTTCAAAAACACCAAATGTTGTGATTAATCTTGGCTAGATGACTGTTTCCCTACGAAAATATAAAGAGTTCTTGAGAAAAATCTCACCTCGATCTCATATTAACAGCAGGGACATCTTAATGTATCGTGCGGTTTGAGTCTTGGCTCAGTAAGTGATTTTCAAATTTTATTCCACTTTTGAAGTCTAAGATATTTTTCGACAAGTGATATTGTATTTTTGGAATTTTCATGTTTCCAAAAAGCGTTTACGATGTATGAATACTGCCAAAACTATATTTTATGTCTTTGATGGTTTTGTTAATAAGTCTGAGGCTGCGACGGTCTGATATACACTTAGATGTTGTTATATACTAAGCTGTAAAATACTAGTAGTTTAAACAAATATGAATTGCGTTGTGTTTGTACCCTTTTAAATTTCGTTTCAACAACCCGAAGAGCCTTGCTACTGGTGAAACCATGTTGTGTAATCAGAAATTCAAGTAAACACATAAAATCAATAATACTAACTTAGTTTATTACTTTCCTTAAAACACTGATATCAAACAAATTTACTAACATAAAATTATACTAGTCCCCGGGAACTACCTTATTTAGTTTAGAAAACAAATAGCTAAACATTTATATATTTTCCACAAATACTGCAATCTTAGACAGTAACCACTTCAATTCAAATACTATTGTTTAAGTAATAACTATTTTTATGAGTTAAGATACAAATTAAAATTTTCTATTTCATTTTTCAGTTGTAAGGTTCTTACACCTTATTTATCCCAGAACAAGAGAAAATTCAAATAATGAAGTACAGAGTTAAGTACCTATAGTATTGCACCATAAGGGGAAAAAAAAATTATACCTTTAACTAGAGCAATTTAAGACTGCTCACAAATTTCTTCAGATCTCAGTTAAATCAGCAAATCTTCAAAAATATTAAAGATTTAAATTTTCTACCTTTCAAAATTCTTTACAGCAAACATTTAAATAAAAGTTAAATTCTGATAATAATAGAATCTTTAAAAAAATTCAAGAAATAATTAAACCAGAGAATTTTGGATGAAAAAAAAATCTTTAAGAATTTAAGTTAACATTAAAGTTCAAAAAGAAAAACTTCTTAACTGACGGAAGATGTGAACCTGGAGATTTGGGGGTTCGACGGCAGCTTGGCGGACACCGAACATTCGAAGAATACCCAGTACGCAGGAACTTGGAAGTTTCATCCAGCCTTCTGTATTACGAACTTCAGAGCCATCAGGAAACTCAGGTCGGAACACAGGTTGCTTGGCTATTGATTTTTTCTGTTCTTATAAATTGAAGAAGCGGACTGAGTCTTCATCAGATGGTAGAATTGACGAAGAAATATTTACTTTCCATTTTGAAGGACATTATTTCTGTGGTAGTTGAAGCATGGAAATATAATTTTCTTTCATTTCCTTTTCTATTGCAGAATTATTTCATTTACATTTTTGAAGGACTATTTCCGAAGCCATGGAGTAAGACGTGACAGGAGCCATAAGCCCCCCGTTAAAAAAACAAATTCATCCTTTCTGTTGCAGCAACAAGATGCCCAAGGCGCCCGAGAAAGTTATCTTCTTGTCAGCCGAATGCAAAAACGAAAACGTCCCAACAGCTTCGCAATCCCACCTGCACCCGCTTTTTGTCAGGTCCGGACACTAGATATCGCCAAAACTCGCCAAAAGGGTGAATAAACTGAAACTCTACCCCTCACACAAACCCCTGCTAATATCGTCCAAAAATCGAGGAGTTGAACTGGAACAAAAATCCGAATCTCGCCAAGCCCGCCAAAAGAAGAACCAAGAATTCGACGTAGGCGTGGGAAAACCAGCAAACCTAGGCAACGGACAAAAATTCCTAAGCAAAGGCTTGGAAATCAACTGCAAAAGTGACGCTTTTCAATCCTTTCCCCCTCAACCAAAAAAAATACTCGAAGTGCAAAAATTCGTTGAATAATTAACTGTAACTTAAAAACTGTTTAAGCTAGAGACTTGAAAGTACTCTTAAATTAAAAGGCTAATTTTTCTGCATCCAATGATATAAGTTAAATGAGAATCAACCTAAGTTAAGTAATTTTAAATCAAGTTTATTACCTACGAAAGCACCTAATTCCATTGTCTGTTTCAACGCGTTTACGAGTAACCAGTGGAAGAGACGTACAAATCTTAAAGTACCAAAACCACTAATTAAAATTAAACCAAAGCAAATATAAATACAAGATATTAAATAAAATAACGTTGTGTAGCATAAATTTAGAATAATGAAAATTAATCTTAAGTCAAACTTAAATAATTAAGTGTTACATGAAAATTTGCTACACAACATCCCTCCCGTGATCGGGGAAAAATTTTTGGCAAGCCAAAAATTTTCCGACACACAGTCAATGGAAAAAGGTTTACAAAGTGTTCAATTATACGAAGTAGTAAGTAAGGTGTTGGTATAATCACTTGTCAATCACAGAAAAGGATACCAGGTATCATCATAATCAAATCCTACCATAAAAAAATGGTTAGCAAAAAAATATATATATAAACAACTGTATGTAAGAGGGTCAAGAAGTCTTCCTGGAGTACAACTAAATACAAATCAATCAAAAAGTGTTGGCAAGCAACAAGTGACACGCCCTGAAATAAAAACGTAAACAAATTGTAATCAACACGATACCCCCCATAAACAACTAAAGTGAAAAGTAAATAAACAAATACCACTAAGTATACGGGTGTTCGAAACCAAAACAAATCAAGAGCTAAAAGCGCTTGACACAAAACATAATGCAAACAGGCTACTAATTACCTGCAAAATCAATCACCAAATAAAAGTGACACTACAAACCCGAAAGAAAGTTTGTAAGGAAATGCCTACAGTATCAACCATAAATTCTCCCTAACAGTACACATAATTTCAATTCCCTAACGACTGGCACCCCAATATTAAAAGAGTGCAAAAGAATAACACTGCAACTGTACAGCGCAAACTAAACTACAAATCAATCCCTGGCAAAAATCAAATGAGTTGCATAATCTAAGGACAAGACAATCACCATGAAGGTGGGAAGAAAACCATCAAGTCAAAATTCTAACCTAAACAAGTCCCTGGTACCAAGAAATGGGACAACCAAAACAAAAAATTTTGAACTTAAAGAAGTGGAGACAACCCACAAGGACCAGCCCTGCAAAAACCTCCAAAAAAAAACAAACCAGGCTATTGAGACTAGAAGGTTAAATTCCAAGACAACATGATCACTACCTCACATGCCTAAACATGTAAAAACCCAAAAGCAACACTCGACCAAAGATAAACCAAGAATACTACACAACCATACTAAGTAATACAAAATTAGCTACATAGAATACAATTACCAATAAAATGACTACTACTACTACTGAATTTTATACAAATCAAATTACAGACTTTCGAACATGGCAAATCACTTTTTATACACGAAACCATGTGCATCCCTTGGCCTTAAATGATAAGGTGAATCGTGCGACAAATTCTGTACGTTGTCCGATGAAATTATGTCATCCCTCTGTAACGTGGGAAAATTTATTCTCTCAGGAACTCTCGTGAGCCTGTCCACGTGTATCGTCTGAATCTGAGCAGGATTTGAGATGGACGCAATTTTATAGTTGACTTTAGTCACTTGCTCAATAACCCTGAAAGGCCCCTGATTCAACTTGGAGAGTTTTCTAGCCATACCAGGCTGAACTACAGGAGTGTATAAATACACCATATCTCCCACTTTTATCTCCTTATCATGCGAAATCTTTTCACGTGAAATTTCTTGCTTATCTGCAGCCTCCGTTAAATTCTGATTTACTACTTTAAAAGCCTTTTGTAATCTCAAGATTAAATCTTTAGAATAGTTGTTTGTGTCATCATAGGTTCTAAAAGTGGTTTGCAATAATAAATCAATAGGCAAACAAAGATCCCTGCCATATAAAATGAAAGCTGGGCACTCCTGAAGTGCACTATGACGACCAGTTCTGTGAGCCAATAAGGCAAAAGGCAGATGTCTATCCCAATCCTCCTGCGTTTGTGACACTAAGTGACTAAGTGAGTTAATTAAAGTGGCATTCAACCTCTCAACTACACCATCAGATTGTGGGTGATAACTCGTAGTAGTATGTTTAGTAACCCCCAATTTCTTATAAACTTCCATTATAGCTTGAGAAATAAAATTAGTACCCTTATCTGTAACAATGTGCTGAGGTACCCCATGAGTTGAAATAAACTGTTCCAATTTCTCAATAATGGATCTGGATGTGGTATCCTGCAAAGGATAAGCCTCAGGCCAACGTGAAAAATAGTCAGTTACGACCAAAATATATTTATTGCCTGCCAGGGTAACTGGAAGGGGACCCACTATATCCATCGCAATTCGCTCAATGGGACGGGTAGCCATAGGCATTCTCATAAGGGGAGCCTTATGGGAAGGTCTATGACCCCTCCTCTGGATACAGGAGTGACAGGACTGAATGTAATTATGTATCTGCTTATGCATGCCCTTCCAGAAAAATGACTTCTGAACACGATGAAGTGTTCTGTGATAGCCTGAGTGTGCAGCCGTAGGTGAATCATGATGTTCCTGCAAGATTCTGGACACTAGTGTTTTAGGAACAACTAGCCTATCTTGTTTCTGCCACCGTGAACTGGGTTTCTTGTACTTGCAATATAAAATATCTTCCTTTACAAAAAATATCTGAGAATTAGGCGTTGGAGACTTGTTATTCTTAAGATCAATTAAAATTTGCTGGCAAAAAGGATCAGAAGCTTGCTCTTTCTTAAATAATTCCAACAATTCAGATGTAAAGGAAGTCTGAACTAATTGTGTAACATTTACTGCTCTTGATAAGTAATCAGCTGTTAAATTCAATCTACCTGGCTTATGAATAATTTTATAATCAAACTGGGATAAACCCATAATCCAACGTGCAATTCTAGAAGTAGGATCCTTAAGTTTTAAAACATGTGATAATGAAGCTTGATCAGAATACACTGTAAAAGGTTTACCAAGAAGATATTGTCTAAAATGAGCTGTGGCCCAAACAACTGCCAAAATTTCCCTCTCTACAGTACTGTAACGTGTTTCAGGACCTTTCAATTTCCTACTCGCATAACATATTGGATGCTGAAAACCATTTGAATCTTCCTGACATAAGACTGCACCCAGTGCATAATTAGATGCATCAGTACACAGAGAAAAAGGGTTATTAAAATTTGGTAATGCCAAAATAGGTTCATTCAGAAGTTCAGCTTTTAGAATATCAAATGCCTGCTGAGCTTCCTTCGACCAATAAAAGGGAACCTTATCTTTAGTTAACTGAGTTAAAGGGAGTGCCTTTTGGGCAAAATTCGGAATGAACCTTCTGTAAAAGCCAATAAGGCCTAAAAAGCGCCTAACTTCCTTTCTATTTTTAGGTGCAACAAAACCCTGGATAACTTTTAGATTCTTATCGTCAGGCTGAATAATACCCTTAGTAACTTTGTAGCCTAAGTAAGTTATTTGTTCTTTCAAAAAATGACATTTCGAAGGTTTAAGTTTCAAATTGTGCTGCTTCAATCTGTCAAAAACTAACTTTAATTTCTCTAAATGTTCCTCAAAAGTTTTGGAAGCAATGACAATATCATCAATGTAAATTCCTATTTTTAGTGGTGAAAGATTTGCCAAAACGATAGACATCAGCCTTTGAAAAGAACTTGGTGCATTCCTGAGGCCAAAAGGCGTTCGTAACCACTCATAGTGCCCAGAAGGAGTAGAAAAACCACTTTTGAAGGTATCATCCGGATGTATTTTCATCTGGAAAAACCCTGATGTTAAATCAAGAGTGGAAAAATAATTTGCATCTCCTAACTGTTCTATCAATTCAATCATGGATGGCAGAGGAAAACTATCTTCGATTGTTTTTTCGTTCAACTTACGGAAGTCAGTGACCAAACGGTAGGTGTTATCAGCCTTTTTAACAAATAAAACAGGTGCACTGTAAGGGCTGTCACTTTCTTGAATGATGTTAGCTTCAAGCAGCTCTGCCACCTGTCTGTCGAGTTCATCCCTGAGATGGTAAGGGACTTTATAAGGCTTTTGCCTAACAGGAATATTGTCACGTAAGTTGATGTTATGCAAGATGGTGTCACACCCTGTTAATTCAGTAACTGAGGCAGCAAAGATGTTACTATATTGATTGAGAAGGTGTGATAATTGTTGTTGTTGCTGCTCAGGTAAATGTTTGAGATCAAATTCACCACCCCATGACTCGAAATCCTCGCCTGTTTCAATGGTAGTATTGTTGATATGTTCCAAATTTTGTGAGATGACATTCACAGGTTGGGCACTGGCCAATTTCATTCCTTTGTTTATGTGCAGAATGTCTGGTGAAAAATTAGCAATTTTGACATAAAATTCTTGAGACTGAGAAGTTTGATTAACTGATCTGGCTATGGCAAATTTACTTTGTGCATGTTCCATTAAAGGTTCAATCAAAACAGTATTAGCATTAAAATTAAGAGAGTGAGTAGTAAGCTTAATAATGTTCTCAGAAAAAGGTGGTAACTTATGTTTGGTTACAGAGTAACAAAATGACTGAGAAGCTGAACTAGAAGGTGTATTACAGTTCATAGCACTAGGCTGACTTAGATTCCACTTTAAAATTACATTTGGTCCTAACAGTTGTGAAGTACAAAAATCCAAATGCATGTTGTTGTCTACCAGAAATTTAGTTCCCAATAAAGCACCATACTGAGACGAAAGAGGTGTGTCAGATATCAAAAATTCAGTTTCAAAATATTGTTGCTGGAATTCTACAACTAAACTGACTTTTTTAGTTACTTTTAACTTTTCTGCTGCTATTCCTTTCAAATAAATATTGCAGGTGTCCAGTGAGATTTTATTGCCAAAACAATTAATATATTTAGATTCTATGATGTTCACAGTTGCTCCTGAATCCAATAAAAACTTAACTTTATTCCCCAATATAGAACCTTCTACTATAGGCAAAGACGCCTCACTTGTGGAAACAATAAACACGGATGGTACCTCCAAAAGGGCCTTAGGAGACGAAACGGAGTCTGGTTTCTCCCCACCCTGAATTAGTTTAAATTAAAGCTTGGAGCTTGGGGATTCAAAGCATTATTAGTCACACTTGTGGTATTTGAGTTACTCGAAACAGCTGGTGTGGTGTTGTTGGGATTACGCCTAGCTGTCTGATTACTTCTAAGTCTCTGTTGACCCTGTCTAGAGTGCTGGTTAGGCACAATGTTTACGTAGCAATCCCTACTAATATGCCCAATTCTGTTGCATCTGTAACAACGGGGCTGAATGGGTCTGGTATGAGTACTCTGTGATAGTAAACTCTGAACTTGAGTTTGAAGTGAACCCATCATTTTGGTTAGCTGAGCTATATTTTCCTGCTGGAGCTTAATAGCTGTAGTGAGCTCTGAAGTATGTACGGATGGTGGTGTACTAGCGTTTTCAAGTGCTGGCTTAGCCGCATGCACTGCCCTAACCTCAGCTGTTGGAAAATCACAACTAGCATGGCTCTTAGCCCACATATCTTCCTCGATAATGGCATGTTGTTTAGCAGCTGTAAATGTTTTATGATTCTGCGGTAACAGTAATCGTCTCAAATGAAGCTGTAAACCTTCAATAAATACAGACAGTAATAAATCCTGCCTTTGAGCTTCAGCTGCAGGGTCACTATTTCTTTCTACAGGTACAGTTTTGTACGAAAGTGCCTCTATACGGGCAGCAAACTGCCTTACTGATTCGTGTGGCTTCTGAAAAGCCTGGATAAGAGCACGTATGTTAGAGTGCAAGTTGTGCACAGAAGTAAATCGTTCCTTTAAGGCATTTACAATATATTCTAGACTGGTTTCTCTTTTCAACCTAGGGTTGTTTCTTATGAAATCAGCAGCCTCACCTGCAACCTTGACTCTAATTACAGTCAATTTGTCTTTATCTGACCAGCCTACATGAGTGGCTATTAGGTCTATCCTATCCAAGAAGTCACTTAAACTAGTTCCACTGTCTGCGCCTGTAAAAACAGGAACAGATTCCAAAGGATCTGACCCAAAAACTGACATACCCTGGACTTCTCGATCCTCCTCCATACTAAAAAAACTACTACTAGCAGGAACTCTCTTTCTAGGCATACTGAACTATATGTTACTCACAATAATGCAATCACTAAGATAAAATGGTAACCTAATCTGTGACTCACAGGTGAACACTAACACTAATATAAACACAGAAATAACAATAGTACTTTAAACTAATAAACAGTGTAAGTGTTAATGTTGTTAACATTGGAGTCCATACATTTTTGAGAAAATACACATCTGTTATACAATGAATTTTTGTGTAAACAGTAATCAAATTGTGTAGCACTTAGATACTAACACATAATAACAACAGCAGTTCTGTGTAGCTGTTTGTGTTGTGAGCATTAGAGTCCATAAAAATGTGTCAAAACAAAAGTGCACATCTGTTATACACCCTCACAAGAAAATAAAAGGTAAATGTGTATATCACCAAAATACGACCACTGCATAGACGTGTTACTGTAACCGTTTAACTGATTGGGTTTTAGTATCAAGTCTAGACAGATGGAAGAAAAAATAGCAATACTTAAAATAAATGTTACTTGTTAAATACTTAAACAAACATAAAATCACCAGCATCAAGTTCAACACCCCCAAGAAGTTAATAATGTCCCTTAAATATGGCTCAAAACAACCAAAATATTAAGTGCTCAAAATTGGTTCAAAAGTCACGGCACCAATTGTTATATACTAAGCTGTAAAATACTAGTAGTTTAAACAAATATGAATTGCGTTGTGTTTGTACCCTTTTAAATTTCGTTTCAACAACCCGAAGAGCCTTGCTACTGGTGAAACCATGTTGTGTAATCAGAAATTCAAGTAAACACATAAAATCAATAATACTAACTTAGTTTATTACTTTCCTTAAAACACTGATATCAAACAAATTTACTAACATAAAATTATACTAGTCCCCGGGAACTACCTTATTTAGTTTAGAAAACAAATAGCTAAACATTTATATATTTTCCACAAATACTGCAATCTTAGACAGTAACCACTTCAATTCAAATACTATTGTTTAAGTAATAACTATTTTTATGAGTTAAGATACAAATTAAAATTTTCTATTTCATTTTTCAGTTGTAAGGTTCTTACACCTTATTTATCCCAGAACAAGAGAAAATTCAAATAATGAAGTACAGAGTTAAGTACCTATAGTATTGCACCATAAGGGGAAAAAAAAATTATACCTTTAACTAGAGCAATTTAAGACTGCTCACAAATTTCTTCAGATCTCAGTTAAATCAGCAAATCTTCAAAAATATTAAAGATTTAAATTTTCTACCTTTCAAAATTCTTTACAGCAAACATTTAAATAAAAGTTAAATTCTGATAATAATAGAATCTTTAAAAAAATTCAAGAAATAATTAAACCAGAGAATTTTGGATGAAAAAAAAATCTTTAAGAATTTAAGTTAACATTAAAGTTCAAAAAGAAAAACTTCTTAACTGACGGAAGATGTGAACCTGGAGATTTGGGGGTTCGACGGCAGCTTGGCGGACACCGAACATTCGAAGAATACCCAGTACGCAGGAACTTGGAAGTTTCATCCAGCCTTCTGTATTACGAACTTCAGAGCCATCAGGAAACTCAGGTCGGAACACAGGTTGCTTGGCTATTGATTTTTTCTGTTCTTATAAATTGAAGAAGCGGACTGAGTCTTCATCAGATGGTAGAATTGACGAAGAAATATTTACTTTCCATTTTGAAGGACATTATTTCTGTGGTAGTTGAAGCATGGAAATATAATTTTCTTTCATTTCCTTTTCTATTGCAGAATTATTTCATTTACATTTTTGAAGGACTATTTCCGAAGCCATGGAGTAAGACGTGACAGGAGCCATAAGCCCCCCGTTAAAAAAACAAATTCATCCTTTCTGTTGCAGCAACAAGATGCCCAAGGCGCCCGAGAAAGTTATCTTCTTGTCAGCCGAATGCAAAAACGAAAACGTCCCAACAGCTTCGCAATCCCACCTGCACCCGCTTTTTGTCAGGTCCGGACACTAGATATCGCCAAAACTCGCCAAAAGGGTGAATAAACTGAAACTCTACCCCTCACACAAACCCCTGCTAATATCGTCCAAAAATCGAGGAGTTGAACTGGAACAAAAATCCGAATCTCGCCAAGCCCGCCAAAAGAAGAACCAAGAATTCGACGTAGGCGTGGGAAAACCAGCAAACCTAGGCAACGGACAAAAATTCCTAAGCAAAGGCTTGGAAATCAACTGCAAAAGTGACGCTTTTCAATCCTTTCCCCCTCAACCAAAAAAAATACTCGAAGTGCAAAAATTCGTTGAATAATTAACTGTAACTTAAAAACTGTTTAAGCTAGAGACTTGAAAGTACTCTTAAATTAAAAGGCTAATTTTTCTGCATCCAATGATATAAGTTAAATGAGAATCAACCTAAGTTAAGTAATTTTAAATCAAGTTTATTACCTACGAAAGCACCTAATTCCATTGTCTGTTTCAACGCGTTTACGAGTAACCAGTGGAAGAGACGTACAAATCTTAAAGTACCAAAACCACTAATTAAAATTAAACCAAAGCAAATATAAATACAAGATATTAAATAAAATAACGTTGTGTAGCATAAATTTAGAATAATGAAAATTAATCTTAAGTCAAACTTAAATAATTAAGTGTTACATGAAAATTTGCTACACAACAATGTGAGAATGTTGTTGCGACGGAATAATATATGTTATTTGCCTTGAAACCCACATCGGACACGTCGGACGCTTTGCGAACGTTTAAAGAAAAGTATTGAGAGGGAAGTGGGTAGTATTCCTGCAAGAACATGTTGGCAATCTTAGGCGAAGAAGGGAGATTTGTTGTTAAAATACTTCGAGTCTACCATAGTGTTTAACACGGACCTGATTTTTTTTATATATCTAAAATGATTCATCTCTATCGCAATAAACAATGCAATACTATTTCAATTAAGTACTTTTATGGACTTTGTTATTGACGCTTTTTTACACATCACATTAGTATCTATCAAGGTACCTTTTGTCTGATTTTCCCACATTCAAGAAATTTCATTGTAAAAGCACAAAACGTGGCAATTTCTTAAGTTTTGAAAGCCAGTGGATTACTTTTACTTATTTCTTTAAATGTAAATGTTTAAGCAAAATTTATTGTAAAAAAATTCCTTTAGTAGAGAAAAATAATACTCCAGATCTTTATTTGTAGTTTACACCAACTCTCTATTCCTGGGGTGGCAAGCTGCTGTAGAAGAGACATTTATATCTCAAAAAATGCAAGGAAAAGAAATAAAATATAAGGTATGTATTGCATTTCGTTCATTGCTATGCTTTTGTTCTTCATAATAGAATAATTAGAAGTACCTCTGTGGATATACTGTGCTTGCTATTATACACATTACTTTGCGTTGAAAGGACCACAAAAAGTAGGTTTTGCTGTAAAACTACATGAATTCTGAGCACATTTAGACCATAGAGTTATATGAAATGCTTAAGTTTTAAATCTATAACATAAAAAAGGACGAAAAAGAAGAACTGTTGGATTTCCTAATCTGCCATGGCCTTAAAAATGAGCTCTTCTAGCATACAAATGTTTTTAATGGAATGAGTTAAAAGAAGGAAAATGTGTTTGAGAATGCTATGAAAAACCTTTTAACTAAATCGATGTATCTGTCAGAAATTTCATTGCAGTCCTATATAAGAAGATCTCATTGATTTCTATAAACTGATGACTGGAATGCTACGTGATGAAATAATCATGGATCAGATTAGATATAGAGAGAGTGGTTGAAACACATTCAAACCTTTTTGACTACTTCCAGTAGCAGCCCAGGCGTGAAGTGTTTCTTCATATTTAATGAAATCTGTAGAGAAAACATTTGTAGCAATGTTACCGCGGAATGCTTCTCACAGAATGAACATTGCTGCTTTTCGCAAAAGCTGTCCCTCATCCCAACCCACTGTAATAAAATACTGCCATGGTGTCTGCTTGATTTCATGAATATCCTTCTGTGGTGTTCAGCGATAAATCTTGATTTTTCTGAGTAATGATGATCGCC
Organism: Stegodyphus mimosarum; assembly: GCA_000611955.2. Lineage (NCBI taxonomy): Eukaryota > Metazoa > Arthropoda > Arachnida > Araneae > Eresidae > Stegodyphus > Stegodyphus mimosarum. Next base: position 91,620 of record KK121107.1, on the reverse strand, counting down.
GATTATAGTTCAGAAAGAAAGATGGAGAACATCCTTCGCTCGCAGTGTTCGTCTCGCTAGCGTAGATTCATGCCTCAGTTCAGGCTATAACAATAAAGACAACGTCAAGGCAAAGCACTAAAGTAAACTCCTGACTCGGTCAATCGCTCTGAAGTTAATCTCTGAGCTCAAGACACCATTTTTCCCGGTGCAGGCAGGGTATGTATATCTTTGACTTACCGTCGACAATATTCTCGAAAAATTCGCTAAGAGTGCTTTCTAGAATGTTCTCGCTCCGTCTATGACATAGCGCCAAATTGTATCACCAAATATCGGGAAATAGGCGATTTCGCGCCAAATCTGGGAACCCTGCCTTTCCATGTTACTTTCTACCAATCCTAACTCAGCTTCATGGGGAAGCTATCTCACCGCACAGCTGTTGGAAATTTCGCAAAAATAATATTTTATATTACTGTTTTCCGTTAATGTTCGCTACAAGTGGCCGAGTGGGTAAACTCAGTTTGTTTTGGAACGATTCATGGCAAACTAGTTAAGTATGGTTTTCTGGCTTTTCCTATATATAATCTGAATACGAGACTTAAAGTATTCTCCACGAAAGCATCCTATGTGAGCAGATAGCTTTGCATTCTTTACGATAATAGATTCATCAACGGACGAAACTTTAATATTGGACTATAAACAATTGACCCTCCAAAAGATATATATATATATATAGCAGAGAATGTATGTATGTATATTTATACATACATTCCTTATATCTTTATATGCTTATATGCTTATATCCTAGTCCCGGTAAGCAATGAATCAGCTGTTTAATCAGCAGTATTCGTTACTGCTCCAGAAATAGCCATAAGCAAAGCAACTGTACAGTTTCAGAGCAAATTAAATATGTTTGCAATAAGACGAAATCTCGAACCATGCGCCGCGTGTAAACCCAAGTTTTACACAAAAATTGAAGAAAAGATCGATATTACTCTACATTTCATTTTCAAGCATCCTTATTTAGCCTCCCGGTGCTATTTAAATGGGCTTTTATGCGTCAGAACTGCTTCAATGAACTGTAGGAATTTTCATCGTCGTCCGTATGAAAAGGACTTTAGAAAGTTTGTTATGGTAAGTAAAGAGCTCTATTTCAAATTGAAAGAAGTAGTAGAGAATTACTAATGTCAGTAGCGTAGTGCTTATTATGCACTTTAATTTATGCAGCTCTATATGATAGAATAAACAAACGTAAATTACACTGGTGTGCAAAAATTAAGGACGAGACGATTTTTGCAATATAACTTTGTACAAAAGTTTTGCAAATCAACACAGTTAATACCGTGAGATCCCCAATACGTAAGGACATGAGTAATGTAAGCAACACTCACTAAAAGAGAAATCAGAGGGATAAAAAGAAGCTTTATTGAAAAAGTAGCATGGAGCGCAATGCGACTGAAGGCCGATACATCCCTGTCATGGGTGTCCAGCAAGAAACATCCGGTCTTTAATAGGGGATATGATCTCCCCTGACTGCTAGGCAGGTTTCACATCATTTGTGCATGCTGGATATGTGGTTGTTAATGAGCTGTTGAGACACTGCTGCTCGTTCCTCTTGTAGCACCAATCGCAGTTTCGGAATCGTTACTGGCGATAAGTTACGTGCTGCCACGGGTCTCCCTAGTAAGTTCCGTACATGCTTGACGGGATTTAGATCCAGAGACCTTGCCGACCAATCCATGTGTTCAATATCTTCACTCTCCAACAGCTCTTCAACAGTAACTGTGCGATGAGGTGGAGCGTTGTCGTCCATGAAGAGGAAATGAGGATCCATAGCCCTTGTGAAAAGACGCATGTAAGGAAGAAGAACCTCGTTACAATAGCAGTCCCAGGTGACGAACCTCCTTGGGAGATATTAATGTCGGTCCGGCTACCAAGCATAATGTCTGTTTGAACGAGAACTCCGCGACCTCCAAACAGTCCCTTTTGATGATGTTGAAGGGGTTATTGCGTGTTCCCCGCTCTGTCCAGATGTGTATGTGTCTAGAATCGCAACTCAGACTAAATCTGCTCTCATCTGTAAAGAGTACTCGTCCCCATTCATTGTCTCTCCAATTCCGGTGTTCCCGGCACCACAGAGAACGCCTTCTCCAAAGGGCTGGCGTTAGAGGTACACACCGTACAGGGCGTCGTGCAAACAGACCACCACCGTGCAGTCTTCTGGCCACGGTAAAACGCGATATCGGTCGTCCAGTCGCCTGTGTCGTGTGTCTAGCGATTTCTCCCGCTGTCTGCCGCCTGTTTCTTCTGGCCTGTAAGGCAATATACCGGTCATTTGCGGGTATGGTTCCTCGTGGACGACCACTACTAAACCCCCGCATAGCTGTTCCTGTAGTTTGAAATTGTCTCCAAAGTCGTGAAACGATGCTGTGAGCAATTCCGAACTCTGCAGCCACACTTGTCACACTGCGGCCTTCCTCGAACTTCCCAATGATTCGACCTCGGGTAAAAGCATCCAGATGTCGTCTAACAGATTGATTATTCGCCATTTCTCGCTGAGGCAGCAACTCGGTTTGATTTTAACTGCTATACGGCGTGCAATCTCTTTGCCAGAAATACTGGTCTTACACCGACAACATGCTTTATACTACTCAGATACTCCCCCATTACGTCTATCTGCATATCTGTGCATGGGCTACCGTATATCACCTTACTTAATCTCCTGATTGGGCTTTCTGTCCGCTCTGCTTCTTCGTTGAGCTGATATGCTAATTTTTCGACTTCGTCCTTAATTTTTGCACACCAGTGTAGTTTTAATACTTTAGTTCCAATATAGTAATAATAAATTTTAACATTTAGAAAACTGTATGTATAGTACACTGACACCTCATCATTTTTAAAGTAAATAAAAGTTGATTTCCTCAATTTAACACGATTGTTTATAATATAGAATTCTTTCGACGCTTTCTTCTTGATGTGTTCTAAATTTGGATGTTAGCAATCATAATTTAATTTTCGAAAGGAATTCCAAATTTTTGTAGCTAATTTTGCGCACCTTGACGCAAGTTCCTCACTTCTCTCATCCTTATCCTGGTTGTGGCAAAACGCACAAAAAATAATAAGACATTCCATAGCTATCCCTGCCTTTTATAAATTTGGTTTTGTATGCGTTTTTATTAAATCTTGTATTCGCTTGCTTCTTTGCGATGCCGGTGTACTTACTCTGAAACAAGAAATTGCAAATTCTATAATTTTGTCATGACTGTGTAAATTGCATCTTTGCTTACCAACTTGTCACAGATAAAACTAAACCGAATTTGGTATATATATATACCTAATGTTGATTTAAGTTTTTTCGTGCTTAATTACACGATAACAATAACACAAACATTTTAGATAGTTAAATAAAATGTTTATTCAGAACAACAATTGGTGTTTTATTATATTCATTCCCTAAACAGGTAGGTACGCCACGGTCGCCTCTTTTTACACTCTTAACACCCCCCATTTCCTTGTGGACCTGCTATCGCCCCCATGGAAGGCTTCAGAGCCAACAGGGAAGGCAGTACCTCAGAACTGGTAACAATGTTCGGAACTTAAAGAGGGTTATTACGGTGAGTTACAGAACCTAATACAGGTATAGGTAAAAGTGTTGGGAGTACCAAGAAACTTCATTAAAGATCGAACAGGTATAGCTCCCAATCACTAACCGACTATAAGAATGAGAATAAGAATAAAGGGGATGATATATATATATATATATATATATATTTAAGAGGGTGACTTAGAATTTTATTGTTAAGAAAGGAGACTAAAAAGGGAGAAAGTTTACTAGAAGAAAACTAGAAGAAGGGTCATTAGAAGGGTTACTGTGTGATGGGTGAATCAAGTATAAGCCCACCGGATGAGACAGATCTCGAACACTTTGTACCTTTGGAAAAGGAGGGAAATCTAATAAAACAAGTTTTACATTAAGCTAGCATAGAATATATCATATGACAAATTTAGAATAATTCTTAATATAGAAAAGAAAAAAAAAACAGAAAATAAAATATAGAATTTTACTACATGAAGTACAGAATAATGCATAATGTGTTATATAATAAAATTTTGAATTTTCCAAATTTGGAATAAAATGCTTAAACACAGACTACATTATATGACAAATTTAAAATGCTTAAAATATAGAATAATACGTAAAGTATAGAATAATACATAATATATCACATAATAAAATTTAGAATAAAAGGTTAAAACACAGGATAATACATGATTTATCATATTGTTGCGAGCTTACGGGTTCGTTATGGATGAATGCACAAGTCGTAAAAAGTTAACAAAAATCTATTCTTTCCACAAGAAATAAATCAAAATGCTGAAATATTTCTTCATAGATATTCGCACAATATCACAAATTTTTAGCAAAACTTAATTCAAAACAAATAAAATAGTTCTATCTCGTAGCGAAATCGCTACAAGCATTAAGTAAACAAACAGCAGTTCGCTTTTTACAGCTACAACTACAACAACAACTGAGCAAGATACTAGACTCTAGCCCCTGCAAAATTTGTGCTCCAAGCATGCGCACTGACAAGCTCCGTTGGCGGTATTGGCTGGTTTCCGCTACACAGTATTGGCGATGTATCATCAGATTGGCAAATAAGGATTTGTTGTCTCGCTAAATTTTGTCACGTTGCAGAAGTTAACCCTAAATTAGCAATTTGTTTATTCAGCGTGATTAGTATGGTGGGCAATTTTTTGTGTTCGGAATGTTCAAGATCTTATTCATTTCGGCGAAATCTACGGAAGCATATTACTAAGTGTCATCCTTCGAAATTAGAGGTATTAGCTCCTACATTAAGAACTGTTGCAGAAGTTAACCCTAAATTAGCAATTTGTTTATTCAGCGTGATCAGTATGGCGGGCAATTTTTTGTGTTCGGAATGTTCAAGATCTTATTCATTTCGGCGAAATCTACGGAAGCATATTACTAAGTGTCATCCTTCGAAATTAGAGGTATTAGCTCCTACATTAAGAACTGTTCCCAAATTTATATGTGATGAATGTGAGAAAGTTTTTTCAAAACAAAACCTACTTCGTGCACATGAACGTTATTGTTTGTGCAATTATTATTAATATTCTGTTAATTTATTGCACAATTTGTAAATAATGACTAAAAATTTCATCTTTAAATTGATAAATCATTTCAAAATAAAAATATTTGTTTATATAACATACTGTCAATAAATACTTTTTGCAAGCATTATTTCTTTCTCCATACCTTTAGACAAAATCAAGAAAAGGCTGGTGATTTTAAAGGGAGTAGGGACACTGAGCTAAAATCAAAATTGCTTTCATCTTACTAAACTTGATTTTCATTTGAAGTATTTTGAACGTTTTTAAAGACACTGTAATACTAAGTATCACAATGAAATAATAAAATCAGAATTGTGATCGTTAAGTTTTTTTCTTTTTAAAAATTTTCAGTTACCTATTTTATATTTAAAATGTGCATTAGAGATATACAATTAACACGATAAATATTTTTGTCGATAAATAAATATCATTAGTGTTCTATATTTGAAAAATGCATGTACATTGTTAAACATCTCATAGGTAAACTGCAAGCAACTAATAAAGTGGTAAGTCCAAAATTTAGATAAATTTTAAGATATTAATGGCTAACAATTATGAAATTCTAAAAATTTCTCAATTTCATTTAGTAATTAGATATGTAAGAAATATTGAATTGTCCAGATACCACTTTTTAATTTGAACTAAAGTTGGTGCATATGAATATTATTTTACTCAACTTCTATATAAATACATGTTGAAAAACAGACTCAATGTACATAAATGAATGCAAAATGTGCTAGAATTTTGGTTCAGAGGAAAATATTAAGTTTTCATTATGTATATGTATTATATATTTATATTAGGGGGGCATGTTAATGAAAATGCCATCAATTTTAATCATATGTCAAATCTGAACCCAGTAAGATGCAATTGGAAAATTTTGGATTATTACAGAAAATATAATTTAATTGTCTAGATTTTTGTTCATTACTGAATAGATTAATCTGGTACATATTCATTATGCACCTGCCATGCAATTGTGTGTGTATTTTTCCATTATGTAAGTGCCACACATATGTGTGTACATGTATGAGGAGATGAATGGTTTTGTCTCCAGAAAGTGCTATCATTAGATCTCGAAATGTGTTTGGTTTCCCTTTCATAGGTGTAGAAATGTATCCTAATTTTTAATTGAACAATTTTACCTATAGACTTTAAAATTCTTCCCTTAGATAGGGGAAATTCACCACTGGTGAGAATTTCATGATTAATGCAATTAATTTCACACGATTGTTAGTTAATAACATCATAATGATTTAAAGTAATGTTTTAATGCATCAGCAACATTTTTATTATACACTTAGTGACACGACTAAGGTAAAATGTGACACACTTAGTGTGTCACATTTTACCTTAGTCGAGATTACAGTCACCAATCCAACGAGACATGTTAATTGCAAGGATGAAGATTACATGTCTGGTTTTACATGTATTGCTTTAAATATATTAGCTTAGCACATATGCAACAGTAACAAGCATACATAAGTCATTTAACACAATCAAAGAAGAATCATAGATGTAATTCTACAATGGTATCAAATACGCTAGTTCGAAAGTCAGCCAGTAACATGTGACATGAGCGAGGTCACTTCGATGCTTTATCAACAGGGACCCTGTCCAGCCACAAATTCACCTCTAGTGAACAAGAAGGAAAAGCTGGTATTCACAAGTGCATTGTATTAATTCTTATCTTTATATGCTACTGAGTGTAATGAAACTGACTTTTCAGGATCAGTGGTTACTAATTGAAAAAAATATTCAATTGCAATAATTCAACAACAGCAATTTTTATCTGTGTTTGTTGCCTGCATTTGGAATGAATTCAAAACTATAATAATGTAATATGCAGTAGTATTTACTGACAAAGACTTATATTAAGAAAAATTATAATTCTCTCTTAAGATGACTACGTGAATGGTGGTTGTGATTATCTTAGAGGGGTGAAATTCAGTATTAGTATTTATTTATATTCTTCGAAATGCTGGTTACTTTCAGATATGGTCATCTTAGAGAGGTGGTCATTATGATAGGGTTTGTTTATTTTGGATACAAAAACTAATGAATACAATGATGGTTAAGATGCTGTGATAAATATATGTAAACTGGATAAGGAGGGGAAGTCAAAGTGATCGCACTGTAATAAATAGATTATTTTTTTAATCTGTTGAATGTCATAGTAAATAATTAAAAATATTTTATCTCAAAAAGAGAACAAAGTAAACAGAACATTTCTTAGTTTTATTATTAATCATTCTTGGTTTTATTATTAATCACACTGGTAGTTAACATGTTTACATCAGCCTGGGAAAAAGTTAAAACTTGAGAGTCCTTCCAAACATGGACCCTATGCAGTTTGAGCTATCCCCTTTCACCATGGCCACTGAACACTGATAGTTCAGTCCAAGGTTCAAATCCTGGCAAATGGGCCAGTTACATGCTGTTTTCATTGTTTTCCCTATGTGCAATGTATATATGAGTCAGTTTTCCCTTAGAAAGTCCTTCACTGCATCCTCCCTTTAGGCAGATAGCTCTTGAGTGCTTTGCCTAATATTAAAAAGGGGGGGACAAACTTTCATGTGAAAACGTGACTGTATGCAACTCCAAAGATAAAATAAAATTCCTTTTAATGCTTTTGAATGTTAGGCGAAAACATACTTGCTAATTGTTAAAAACAAGCATAGTTCCTGTGATTATTTCCCATTTCATCCTGTGGTGAAAATAGTGCTGATTCATTCACTGCTATCCCCTCATAATTCCTATTGAGAGAATCGTTCTCGATTCATACACTGTACCCTCACCCCCTCATCAGTGGCTCCTACTAATGGAAAGCTGAATCTTTCTCTATTCATTCCATTTTCAAAAAGATATTGAGAGTCATTGAAGTGTTGAAACAAGAAGGAACATTATATGATAAATGGTCATTGGTTTAATAATCTTATCAATATGTTAATTGTTATGAAATAATTTTAGAACTATGGGAGAGCTATACACTGGCAATGAAATGCAATTCTGTTTTAAATCACATGTGATTATCTTGAATTTTCCTTTTTATATTTTCATGCATATGTGTTTAAAATGTAATCATGAAACCTGCATTTATTAAACAAAATGTAACCATATAGTGCTTATATTTTAAGGAAAATCATAAATGTTAAAAAGAATTTTAAAAAATAAAAAATGAAAATAAACACATTTGCTGAGAAACTTACTGCAGTAGAATTTCATTTACGATTTCTGAAGATGACAAAATACAAGAACAACATTGTGAATCATTATGTATTAAATTTTGCTTTCACTGCTGCATGTTTATTAACACATGACAGCTTGAGTAATGACTCATGCAGTGATACTTAAACAATTTTTTTATATCGGTAACTGAATAATAAAGAGTATAGTAATCTTTTATGTTGGCATTATGCTTGGTGATGATTACAGATTTAAGTTAAATGCACTAAGAAATGTTGAAATTTGGTTATTAGAAACAACTTTATTTTTTATCAGGATAGCACACACTAAGCACCTAAGCACACTCTCAATATTTGCCTTCGGTGTGTCCTTGTAACTGTCCAAAAGTTCTGAAAACACTACCTCAGTCACTAGATTTAAACCCAATAGAACATATTTGGAGAGAATTTGAGGTTACAATATGAAAACACAGCCTTAAGACAAACGCCAAAATAAAAATAGTTAAAATAGGAAAAAAGGAGGAATAGATATTACCAAAAAAAAATGGTGAACTCTGTACCTAGATGTTTGAAAGCTGTCATAAATACTGCAAGATCTCCTACAAAATATTAACTAGCAGGAATACTACTAATATGTGCAGGTTTCTTTGAAGTGTACAAAGAGTTGTGTAAAGTAACTTTTCTTTTTGATTATTGATTTCACAAAATAAAAAAGTTTCACTAAATTCATAAAATAATAAATGTGGTTTTGCTGAGAGAAATTTACAAAATATTATTAAGAATGCTCATCCTCAAATCTTAATTTTTATTAATGAACAAAGTAATATTTGATTGAAACTCATAACTGTGTGAACACTTTTAAGAGCCACTGTATAGAATACAATATATACTCATAATAATAAAAGAATACAGTGCCTAGCTTAAAATACTCTAATACATTATAAATAGTCACTACCTGACTACGCTTCTACAAAATATTATATTGTTTTTCGGTATACATAGGGCTCAGGTTAGGCATTAAATTTGAGGAAAATATCTAGTTATTAACCAAAGATTATGGTTCGACTGGCGAATTAATAATAGTGCAAGGTTGAATGGCTTATAACATAACACTTAAGTGTATTATTTGTTATAGTTTTAAAATAACAAGTGCGAGCTTTACGTGAATTTTGGTTAAAAATAATAATAATAATATTAAATTAAAATATTTCCCTATTTTAGAAAAATAAAGTGTTCAGAAAGAGAGAATGTTTTGAAAACAAATATTTTATTGATTTACTGCACGTATAATCATCTATAATATATTTTATCAGACAAATCAATAAATGACATAATACGGTTAAGTTAATCGATTATTACATGTTACATAAACCTAAGCATTAATTTAAAGCAATTCAAAAACATCAGTACGAGTGGAAAAAATGAATAACATCTATTTCCCCACACGCTTTTAGTCGCTATTAAAAAAATTCTCGTGTGTATGAGCACTGCTTGGAGCACAAACTTTGCAGGGTTCGTATGTGCCATGCGTATGTGAAATCCGAATTCATCGCCAAGCCATATTCTTTGGCCAAGCGTCGAAGGTTACCATGCTGAAAATATGCCTACTGCGCATGCTTGGAGCACAAAATTTGCAGGGGCTAGAGGCTAGTGAGCAAGATTTGGGTAGAATCAAACAAACAACCAAATCAAAACAACCAATGACTGAAAAGAAAAGGAGCATGCGCAGTTTCACTGATTGTGTTTCCACTTCACCACCGCTACGAGCGCTGCAGGCGTTTCGAAGCGCAATTTCTCCCATTGAAGTGTCGACCCTTTACTTACATACAGCTTTGACTGAGCTGAGTCTAGTCTGGACAACTATTGCTGAGATATTGCCAATTATGGGCAACTTATCCAGCTCACTGAGGAATTGCATAGAGCCCCTGACGTGCAATTTCCTTAAATAAAATAAAACCAAATATGCGGTATGAAAGAGATGCCGTTTGCATCGCAAGGTTGCAATAAACCAAAGTCCTGCAATGTAGAGAGAAGTCCTAACTAAAATCCTGACTACGGCAGAGCCGCGTTAGTACATGTCTGCGTCCTAACCAGTGCACATGAAAGTAACACAATTTATTAAACTTTAGTTATACAATACAATACAATACAATACAAATACTGAATTAATACAGGAAGTATAATATAAAAAATGATAATAAAAATTGAAATTAATGATTAAATATGATAACTAGGATAAATAACGAAAGTCTATTTACATATGTACAAGTTGAAGCAATGCTCTAACAACTACTAAGTTGGGAAATTCAGATCCCTTAGTAAGTGAGCCGCATATGGCCTGATGTTGTAATCCTCATCTAAGGCTATGTAGTCTAGAACATGGAAATGTTGAAGATGTTTACATAATAAGGCAGATTTAAAGAAGTTGGCATTCATTCTATGTAAATAATGATTTACATATTCAATCCTCAGGTCTCTGTGTAAGGTCTCATTAGATACGTAGAAATGGGCATTTATGATAAGTCTTAAGACTTTGTTTTGCGTAATCTGAAGTTTTTCAACATCTTTTTTAGAGTAAGCCGCCCAGGCCGGCGAAGCATAAGAGAAAATGGGCCTTATGACATCAATATATAAATGCCTTTTCTTTACTAAGCTTAAGCTTGAATTTCTTCCAATAAGTGGGAGTAGGCAAGTAATTACACTTAATGCTTTGTTTCTGACACGGTTAATATGGTCTTTCCAAGTTAGCTTATTATTGAGTATCACTCCTAAGTATGTAGCCTTAGATACCAACGGTACCTAAGTGCCAAATAATTTAATCTTTTCATTAAGCCTTCTACATCTTTGTTTTCTTCTAATAACTAATAGTTCGGATTTTGCCGCATTTGTCGATATACGCCAACGCGTACACCAATTTTCAATACCAGGCATGTAATTTTGCAGGGCACGTATCGCAAGGTCGGCCTTAAGTGATCTGGTAGCAATGACGGTATCATCCGCGTAACATCCCAGATTGAGATGAGGTGTTTCAATTCGGCTTTTATGGCTTTTTAATTCACTAGAACAATCTCGATTTTTCTGGATGGCAACAGTAATTACAAAATATTTATTTATTAAACATTAAATGCATACGCTCTTTTATTTTTATTTTATTTTTTTTTTCGACGTAGCTTTCTCTTCAAAAATCGTCTACGTTGCACGGGAAATATAAGGCAATTTTAATTACAATTCAAAATAAATAGCCAAATAAATATGAAATCTGTAACAATATAATTAAGTTAATAAAATAGATGTATAAAATGCAGAAGAGTATAATATTGTATTTTAGAGTTCATGATGACAAATAGTTTTCAGTATTTTTAGGCAGAGTTCATGAGTCATTGAAATGTTAGGTATTATAAAAATATTTTTCATATATCTTAACAATTTTAAGTACAATTTTCAATTTTTAAAAATGCCTACTTATTCATTTCTTTCTTACTTTTTGCATATTTTATTTTGCTCCTTGCTACTCATTTCATAATCTTCATATTATTTTACTACCGTGTATTCTAAGTGTGATTTTATTCATTTTATAGCAGTAAATGAGTAAACTTTATTTTTCCATCGTTTGAAAATAAAGAGGGAAAACCTATTTTTTAAAACAGAATTTTAATGAAATGTGTACAGCTTTTGAAAATCTTTCCTTCTACTTTCATTATCATAAATATTTACACGTATTATTTCGATTAAATTTTCATGTTTGTCAGTATTCCAATTTCTTAAAATTAATTTCTAGGTGAGAATGCAACAATTTCCAATTCCGGCTCACAGAGACGTTGGGGCCTCGGAAAAACAACATGAGCATAATCTTATTTTTCTACCATGGTGTATTGCCTATGGTTTTTTATTTTTTATGATCAGTCTTATCAAGAAAATAACTGAGGAGAAAGCAAATGGCTCTAAAGTAAGGAATTTTAAAATATCTATGTTTTATAGATTTACGTTGTATTTTACTGTTAAGTAATAATATAATTTATTAAGTAATAATATGTGAATGTATGTATATTTTTTGAAAGTATAATGTGATTCATAAGTAGGAGCATTTGTAGAAAATATGGCGCAATCTTTTTTCTTTAAAGCTGAGAATAAAGTACATGTTGGTTAGTCGGGTAGAGGTGATAAATCGCCAGATGTAGTCATACCACAGCAAATGAAGATATCCTTCTGTTATGAATATCGTGCAATTTTTTATTTATGCAGATCCTATATACTACTTCTAATTTTGAAAAACTTACATTAAGGGTATAAGATAGTTCTCCTGCCTTCTTATCATGCCTTCGTGGTGTAATGGTCAGCACGCTCGCCATGTATTCGAGAGGTCCGTGGTTGGAGCCCCGGCGAGGACATTGCTCATTTTTCATCTCCCTGCTTTATAAAGAAAGTACCTGATAAATCTACAAGTGGTGCCCGAACTAAAAAGGTGCTGAATGATGATTCTTCAACAAGGGGATTTGACGTTTGGGTCCCCTAATCCCCAGTCGCCCTTTAAAAAGGGGAGTATTTAAGGTATTTCTCTCGCGTTCTTGGCATGCCTTCATTGTGTAATGGTCAGCACGCTCGGCGCGTATTCGAGAGGTCCGTGGTTCGAGTCACGGCGAGCGCATTGCTGATTTTTCACCTCTCCTGCTCCCAAATAAATCCTAATGTCTCTACAAGGTTAGTATATTAGAAAATCCGAAAGGAATTTCCGTTTTTGTAAAAAAAGAAAAAAGTATTGAAAATTTAATAGCATTCCTTATTTTTAAGCATTTAATAATTAGAAAATCCGAAAATATATTAGAGATTAATATTAAAATATCCGAGAAAAATTTTCGTTTCCGCGGAAAAGAATAAAATTATCAAAAATATTGTAGCATCCATCATTTCAGGAAATTCAATAATTTCGGGGCTGATTTAAAAATAGTCTTAAATTAGTAACAAAGAACTGTATGACAAAAATACGTATGGCCTAGCAATTTAAATTCTCTGGGTTTTCAATTTAAAACCTTTAAACATCATTCCTCGCACGCAAAAAACCTCAGTTTCTGACAATATCTTAGCAAACAAAAAGAAATAAGAACATTAATACTTTTCTTTCCTGATGGTGAAACTGTTAAATCCCGACCATGTACTTGTCATTTATTGACTAATCGAATACAGCATTTCCCAAATGTCGGGTCGTGACCTGGCAGTGGGTAACGAAAGTAAAATACCGGGTCGCAGGTAAACTTAACGAAATTATTAGACTTACATATTACAGTAACATAAACGACATTGTAGTTTATCAAGAGATGGAATCGAGCTTTAATAATTGAATGTATTCGTACTAAATTGATTGCACATGATACTGAAATTATCGCTTATGAATTTACTTTTCAATTTAGTTCCTATTTGCATGCTATCTGTGACGCCACTTAAACTTGATTAGGTTTGACTGGAGAACGACAGCAGATCCGTTCAATCTTTTTGAATGAGAGTGCTTACACTTTGGTACTTATTTGCTGTTTATTATAATATTATATAACGTCTAATTATTAATCGATTATAAAACAACCAAACACATTTCACATTTGCCGGTTATAACTCATAAACAGTTCACTGATGTCCAGAGGGGAACAATTTTTGTTGATGACACTAACAATGAACACTTAAGTGACGTTAAGCTAGGCACACGTTCCGAGAATTGCGTTATCAAACGGCCGCATGAGGGGTTTTACATGCAAAAAGAAGAAATCATTTTGTATTCGACAGTATTTTGACTTTATGTAAAATTTGGTTTTACAGAAGATGCCCATGAAAAGCCATTCTGTGTTATTTATTATTCGGCCTTGTCAAATTGTAAGGTTTTAGTTAAACTATCAACTTTTTCTTTTAATTTGACTTTTTCTATCTCTTCTCATTTCAACTTCCCGTTAGAATAAGCGCGCATTTCAGCTTTATGCTAATTTGAAGTGGAGCCAAGTTCTATTTAAACGAAAGGTAGAAACCTTTCAGTGTGAAAGAGCTTTTAGTCTCAGACCACTGTTACTCTATTCGACGTTCGCCTGATTAGCTAGTATTTAAATTCTAAGCCGTAGCGCTGTTACGTTATTACTTATTGAAGTAATTCTAAGTGCGTCAGTATTAGTTAAATCTTGCTACGCACCATTTAGTTTAGAGGCCAACCTCGCGTTCATAGCTCTGTGAGGAACGACGATTTAATTTCTAATTAGCTTTAGTTTAAATTAATTTGATTGTTCAGTTTAGACCCAAGTGGCGGTCGTTATTTTCTGTATCCCTCCCGAGTTCGAAAGTGGCTGTAATAATCGTGGTTTAATAGAAGAGGATTTTAAATCCTTCTTACGTATAGTTATTCCACCATTTAATCACAGTATTCTACCACAGAACATAGCTGCATTCAGCTACCTGTTCAAGACCGAACACTCAGTCCTGACACAATGAGCTCATTAGACCTTCAAAGCTGAAGAGAAATTGAAATCATCGTGAACTCCAATAACAAGCCGATAGATTTCTTTTATGTCAGAAATACACTCTTTAGACAAAAAGAACAACGCACCACGACGCACCGAAAAGATATGAAGCAAATTGGACACAAATTGATATGCATACAGGTTTCCACGGAAAATGCAAAATTTTACATTTTGGCTGCCAATGAATGAACGGTTGTCGGTACAGCGCATCTGATCTGCGCAACTGGCAGGATATTTAAGGGAAGAAATTACGATTCCAGGTCATAAATTCTTCACGAATTTCATTCCGTGCACTCTGGTAAACAGTGACTATGCCTCGCATACAGGTGCGCGAAAGATATGAGCAGATGTCAGAATTTGAGAGAGGTCGTGTAGTTGGGCTTAGAAGACGGTTGGCCTTATCGGCGAATAGCTCGACATTTGAGCAGGAGCGATGCTACTATTAGACGGTGTTGGCAGAAATGGGTGAACCATAATTGCAAACAGTGTGAAGAAGGAAGCGGTAAACCTAGAGAAACGACAGAACATGAAGACCGAGCAATCCTCAAAGCGCACTCACAGCCCCAGATGCATCACTATCATCGATTGTACGTGCAACTAGTGCTTCAGTGATCGCAAGGACCATTCATAGACGGCTCAGGGGGCTGAAATTACGCCGTTCTTTGCGCCGACTACCATTGACCTCTGTACAACGTCAAGCCCGTTTGCAGTGGTATCGGGCTGATTCACACTGGAATGTCACTGACTGGAGTAGAATAGTCTTCAGTGATGAGTTCCGCTTTGAACCGAGGCCCGATGACCAGCGAAGGCGAGTCTGGAGACGCCGCGGACAGCGGTGTGATACCAACCTGACTGTCTTCCGGCAGACAGGCCGACAACCAGGAGTAATGATCTGGGGTGCCATTTCATTTCATAGTAAGACCCCTTTGGTTGTCATCCGTCACAACCTGACAGCACAGCGGTACGTCGACGAAGTTCTAAGGCCCGATGTGTTGCCCTTCATGTCACGCCACCCTGGGCTTACATTTCAGCAAGATAATGCCCGCCCCCACACTGCAAATGTTTCTACTGCTTGCCTTTGTGCTTGCCGAACTTTAACTTGATCAGCAAGGCCGCCGAATCTCTCTCCTATTGAGCACGTTCGGAGCATTATGGCCAGGGCCCTCCAACCAGCTCGGGATGTTGTCGATCTAACGCGCCAGTTGGACAGAATTTGGCACGATATTCCTCAGGAGGACATCTGCTACCTCTATCAATCGATGCCAAGCCGAATAACTTCTTGCATAAGGGCCAGAGGTGGACAAATGCGTTACTGACTTTTTCACTTTGTGAAGCTCTATCACTTTAATAGATCATCCAATTTCTCTCAAACTGTAATCATTTGTTTTTCTGTACATGTACATCACTTCTACCGATTTTCGTCCCTTTCGGGTAACTCCTTCTTGGTGTGTCTTTTTTTTTGTCTAAGATTGTATTTCTTTATGTTCTTTGTCTGAAAATCTAGTTCTGGCTTCTTATGAATTATCCCCCAAAATAGCTGAAACTGGATATCCTCATACATTTGTAGAAATGTTAATGCTTTATACAATGAAAATAACAACTCGTGTATGTGACAAAAAATAGCAAAACCAGACTAAATGTGCTGTCTGTCTTCAATGCCGTTGTGAAACATTAAATCATGGAAGTAGCGGATAATATCGAGTAAAATTTTGTAGTTTGCTTAGAACGGTGCGATCTTTTTTTTTCTTTTCAAGAGGATGGAAGTATCGGTATCGAACAATGCCAATTTAATGCATTTTGTGAGTGATGATTTTGGGAATACATCTAATAAATAATTTCTATTTTGCAAACCATTAAATGCAAGAATAACAACAGAAGAATGTTTTAACTTAATTGACACTTACATCAGTTGAAATAGCATTGACTGGAAAAAAATGCGTGGACTGAGCAGCAATTTCACTCGCGCAACGGCAGGCGTCCATGCAGCTTAAAAATAAACGCATAACACCAGACTATGTATGGTTGCATTGCAGCATACACAGAGAAGCATTGACCATAAGAAATGCCAACTGCAAAGCAATTATTTCACTATAGCTGTTCGTGATGTTTTCGCAAACGAAGAATGTATAAATTTTGTATAAATTTTAAAAACATCGTCCAATGCACTTTGTATAGAAATGGACGATATTCAGAGGGAATGTTTTGAACAGACTTTTGGAAATGAGAGAAGTTTTAATGTTTTTAAATCAACAACCCTCAACGGCTCAAAGATGCAATATTTGAAATTTATTTGAATCCTCAAAGACGCAGTATTTGAATTTCATTTGAATCCCCAAAGATGCAGTATTTGAATTTTAAAATAGTGGTATCAATTTCATTGTTGAAGTTATCTCAGCTTTGTGAGATTCATGATTTTTTAAATAAGCTAAGTCTTCCGTTAGAAGACAGTAATGTAACTGTATTTTAAGTAGAAGAAAAGATGAAATATGCAATGAAAAAGTCAAATTTTGGAACTCTTATTTTTGAAGCAGGAAATTATAATTATTTTATGAAGCTAACTGAAGTGCAAAACAAATACAGTATTAGTCCCATGCTTGATGAAATTTGTGTTATTATCAAGGAAAATCTAATAGGATTGCAGAAAAATCTAAAAAAATGTTTTTCTTCAATTCATAGCAACAAAGCATGGAAATCCTTTTACAATTAATATAGAATCAGAGACGGGGTTACTGGATTCAGATACTGAGTCGTTAATTGGGCTATTTTATGGCACAGAGTTTAAAGAAAGCTTTGATAAAATGCCGTCGATAGAATTTTGTCAATCATGGCATCATGAATAGCCATTTTTTTAGAAAAGGCAATTAAGTTTCTAATGGCTTTTGTTACAAATTTCAAATGTGAAACAGTCTTCTGGACACTTGTTTTATTAAAACATAAATACAGAAACCAAATTAGATGTCGGACCAGATTTAAGAATAAAGTTATCACTTTTTTCTGTAGACCTAAAAGTTCTGGTTAGTAAGAAACAGAAATGTTTTTTAAAGGAAAAAAATGTTTCTCCCATTAAAATATTTTGTTTAATGTTTGTAAACAAACATTAAACAAAATTAATTGGGCTATTTTATGACACAGATCTTAAAGAGAAAAAGCTTCATCTTAAAGCTTCGACAAAATGCCATCGATAGAATTTTGTCAATCATGGCATCATGAATAGCCATTTTTCAGAAAAGGCAATTAAGTTTCTAATGGCTAACTAATTTCAATAATTTTGTTTAATGTAAAAATGTTTTTTTTAATGGGAGAAAAAAATTTTTTATTGTTTTATGTTTTTGTACATATTTTTGTTACTTTCAGAATAAAGGAAAATATTTGACATTTAATTTACCTATAAGACATAAACATTTTTTACTGGGTCAGGAAGGAAAATTATTTACTTTATTCATGCGCTCACGTTTCCCATTTTCTTCTTTTAGTAGCCTCCAACGCATCTAATCAGCCGTCATTGTTACGCTTCTTACTTTGCTGTCTTTTCATTTCTAGTTTAATGCAGAAATATAAATTATTTCTATATTTTATATCTACGTTTATACATAGGGTGTAATTTTATCAAACCACTCTTCTTTTGCATTTTTGTTCAATATGAAATTAAACTTGTATCTGTATTTTGTAGTATAACATGGTACATCATTCATTTTTGGAAGGGAAACGCTAATATTGTCGGTACAAATTAATCGAAATTAAGTCTTCGTTTTCTATCATTTTGGCTTGCGAAATTTTCATCAATTTCTATATCTAGAATTTCGAGCTGTTTCCGAAAACAGCTCGAAATTCTGTACTAATACCTGCGACAGATCACATGTTTGTTAATTAAGAATCCTATCAAACAGAACAGGGAGAAAATTTACTCAAGTATATTATGAATAGCGAATAGGCATTTCTTCGTATAATATGTTCGTGAAAATAAATTTTACTCCGAAACTTTGCTGTATAAGGAAGAAGGAGGTCTTGATTATTTTTAAGAAAAGGGAATGCTAGCATTAAATATAAATTGAGAGGGCAATAAAGAAACGAGCTTTATTTAAGCTAGTGGAGCATTTTAATATTATGTTGCAAATATTAAAGCTTATTTGCTTGCTTTAAACTAAAATAATCCTTCAACAGCATATAAAATTAATATATATATATATATATATATATATGTAATAATAAAATGCAAGGAAAAGGCGGAGCAGCTTCGATGCGTAATAGCTATGTAAGATAAAGAAACTTGCAATCGATGCGATTTTAATTCCATTTTTATTTTCCAGTTGACGTTCGTGGCCACAATCATTTGACACTCTATTTGTGCCTATTCAATAACATTTACATTTTTGATATTATTGCGCTAAGAGGCGAGAAGATCGAAATTACGTTTAAGCAGCGAAGAGAGAAGCAACTGAAGTGCTTAAGTAAGTTTCAGTTCCAGTTCAT
>KK121107.1:40811-72345 GCA_000611955.2 Stegodyphus mimosarum | reverse complement strand
AATTTTAACGTCGTAGAAGTGTTGATTTATAACGAATAGGAAATTGGAGGCGAAGGCAGATTAAATCTTCATTTTTTATTTCCGCTTGTTATGGTTTCAATCAACTTGGCACGTGAAATGTGCCTATTCCAAAGTAGCTCACATTTTAGATTAATTTTCAGTAAGAAAGAAGAAAGTAGCAGACAGCAGTCCAACTAGACCGAAGCGTAAAGAGCAAGTGCGTTACGTTCAGGATGAAATCCCAATTCAGACTGAGTTAGTTTTGGTTTACAATGCATTTTGATTGGATAGTTAATACTTCTGTAAAATTATTATTGGTTACTTGACTTTTAGTTCCATTTACATCATCAGAATTATGTAAGTGCTATATGACATGGATCAATCTAGAAATGACGCAGTGCGTAGAGAGGTTATTATTTTTAGAATTGAGAAGGGAAATTTACGTTGTTAATTTAATCTTAAGACATATTCTTTATTTTTCTTACATATATATATATATACAGGAATATGATGCCCGAATAGATATATACAAACGCTGTTTTTATGTGAGGCCCGTTTTGCAATAAAAGCGAACATCGATTTTCTATGTAATTTCCTCGTCTGTTTAAACCTGAAGCAAAAGTAACTAACAACGAGTTTTTGAATACTGTCTTCTTCCTGTCTCCCGTGAGGATAGCTAAATTGTTAATCATTTCATTAATCATAGTCAATCATAGTTAATCATAGTCATTCACTTTTCCATCAAATGCTTGTAGGTACAAGTAGAAAGGAGCTGGACACCAGACTTTCACCATTGGTTTACAGGTATAATCTAACTGCACTAACTATGCAGTTCCGACCTAATTTTGAGTGAGAACACCCTAGGGGCGGTTTGAATATTTTTTTCTTACCAGCAAACTCTCGAGAGGACTTTCGGCTCGTCGTGTATTTTGAGCGCTTCCTTGCCGCACACATACTGTACGCTTACACACTTTCATGCCTTCTCCGGGATTCGAGTCCGGACCCATCGGTACGGCAATCAGCTTCACTAACCACTATGGCCTGGAAGAATCAATGGATTTCCTTTCTCCATGCCATTTGTACATTTTGTTTGCGTGAAATTTGATCTCAGATGCCTGTACCAAATCGTCAGTGTTTACAGATGACCAAGCAGAAGGTGCTTCGTTGAAGACGTTTTCCCAACCTTCCTTGAACAACTTTCATTTTCGCACTTTATTATCACTCATTACATTGTCACTGTATATTTCACGTATCTGCTGACGAATAGCCTCAGTTTTATGTTTCTTGCTGTTAAGAACCGTCTTTCTGGCCGCATTTGGCAGTCTGCGGGGCGTTTCATTTTCTTAAACATTTTAATCTATACTACGAAGCTTATGGAATGACTCCGTGAGTACAAATGGTACCAGATTGTGTATGACGAATGCCGGGAGTCAACGCTCGTCCTCATTCTCACGCATGCATGTCACAATGTCTCACGCATGCATGTCACATGCATGCGTGAGAATGAAGACGAGCGTTGAACAAATACATGAGATATTTTTATGTTATTACTTCAAAATATCCCGCGTATTTCCTGAAAATCTAACCGGAACTAAGATTGAATTTTACTTATATTTGTCACTGTTCTGGTCTTATATGTTAAATAAAATTACGTTACGCGACAAACTAATTTTTTAATTTAATATTTTATAATGTTGCTCAAAAATTAAAGGTGGAAAAGATCTTTTCAAATAACTTCACGTAGCAATGTTTCAAATCGGTGTAAAGCATACACCGATTTGAAACATCTTTGAAATGTAGGATCGTGGAAAAAGTGAAAGCATGGACCAAGAAAGTTATCCAGATCAAACAAAGGATCTTCAGTCAAAAGTGGATTCCGAACACAGCAGGACGGAAGAAAAAAACTTCCATATCACTGGTAGCAAGTAGAAAAAATGCAGTCCTTATTAAAGGTTATGATCAACCTTGTATGTGATGTAGGATATGTTTTATTCATGTTCAGTATGTAGTGTGGACCAACTTTCAGGCGTTACGATCTATCCTGTTGTAGTGCCAGTCTCAGCTGCGGAATCGTTATTGGAAGTTGGCGACTTTCTATCAGGCGTCTTCACATCGTTTGATTCAATTTGTGTCCAGAAACAGTTTAAATCAATCCTTGCGAGGAATAGCATCATACTTTAACAACCAACAGCCGATGTATAATAAAATATAAAGTTATCGTCCATGAAGATGAATTCACGCACTCACAGGAACTGAGAAAAACGCATTTGAGGAAGAACCTAGACGTGATAGCGGTCATCAGTGACTGAACCTATATGGAGAAAAGGCGCTTCATAACCAAAGCTTATGCCTCTGTAAACGAGAAATCTATTAGCTCCAAGTCTGTGTCTTTCCACGATATTTGAGGGATGATTATGTATTTCCTGTTCTCTCGAGATATGATATCTTGTATTTTGTAAGTCAGCTGTCATCGATAAAAAGCAGTCAGTTCAATGTTTTAAATTCCTATGTCCTTATGCCCACTGCAACACCTAAATCGCTATTTCCGCTGCGTAGCAGCCAATGACATGCATCAATAGCTTCACCAAATATGCGACGAGTCGAAAGTCTTCTCCAGAGGTTGTTGGTAGGGGAAGAGGAGTTGGAGACCATGGGACCTGTCCACCTGGGGTGCTTTCCATGAAACCTGGGGGCGAAATTGAGCAAGGTTGTACTGTCACCTGTATGGTGCTCAAGGCTCTTGCCACAGGCACGATCTTGCACTCCTTGCCTCGATGAATTTCATGGGCGTGTGCTTATGTTCTGTCAGACAAGTAGTCCGATCAGTCACAACAACAATAGCAACTTATTTCACATTAAATCATTCCTTAAATGCTTATCTAAATGAGTAATATTAAGGCAATAAATGTACTTTTTAGTAGTTTTTAATCTTTATTTTATCACTGAATAATGCACCTAATTGCTAACATTTCAATTACATTTGAATTACAATATATGTTTTTTATAATTATGTATATTTGCACCATTATGGGAATGTATGAAAGGTGTTCTATTGCTATATTTAACGTACCGCGAACCAAAATATTTAGTTCCATCGGCTTGCATAATATATCTCGAATCAGAATAATTTTCACTGTGTTGATGTACCTAAGCACCTTCACAATTAAATGAAATACGATATTTTACTGAAAAATCTGTTTGTCAGAATTTAAAATAGATTCAATTGTAGCATATTCACTTGATATTATTGTAATTATAGATAACAGATATACACTGGTGTGCAAAAATTAAAGACGAGACGGTTTTTTCAATATAACTTTGTACAAAAGCTTTCCAAATCAACACATTTAATACCGTAAGATCTCCAATACGTAAGCACATGAGTAATGTAAGCAACACTTACTAAAAGAGAAATCAGAGGGATAAAAAGAAGCTTTATTGAAAAGTAGCATGGAGCGCAATGCGACTGAAGGCCGAAACATCCCTGTGATGGGTGTCCAGCAAGAAACATCCGGTCTTTAATAGGGGATATGATCTCCCCTGACTGCTAGACAGGTTGCACATCATTTGTGCATGCTGGATATGCGGTTGCTAATGAGCTGTTGAGACACTGCTGCTCGTTCCTCTTGTAGCATCAATCGCAGTTTCGGAATCGTTACTGGCGATAAGTTACGTGCTGCCACGGGTCTCCTTAGTAAGTTCCGTACATGCTTGACGGGATTTAGATCCAGAGACCTTGCCCACCAATCCATGTGTTCAATATCTTCACTCTTCAACAGCTCTTCGACAGTAATTGTGCGATGAGGTGGAGCGTTGTCGTCAATGAAGAGAAACTGAGGACCTAGCTCTTGTGAAAAGACGCATGTAAGGAAGAAGAACCTCGTTACAATAGCAGTCCCAGGTGACGAACCTCCTTGGGAGATATGAAGGTCGGTCCGGCTACAAAGCATTATGTCTGCTCGAACGAGAACTCCGCGACCTCCAAAACAGTCCCTTTTGATGATGTTGAAAGGATTATTGCGTGTTCCCCGCTCTGTCCAGATGTGTATGTGTCTAGAATCGCAACTCAGACTAAATCTGCTCTCATCTGTAAAGAGTACTCGTCCCCATTCATTGTCTCTCCAATTCCGGTGTTCCCGGCACCACAGAGAACGCCTTCTCCGATGGGCAGGCGTTAGAGGTACACACCGTACAGGGCGTCGTGCAAACAGACCACCACCGTGCAGTCTTCTGGCCACGGTAAAACGCGATATCGGTCGTCCAGTCGCCTGTGTCGTGTGTCTAGCGATTTCTCCCGCTGTCTGCCGCCTGTTTCTTCTGGCCTGTAAGGCAATATACCGGTCATCTGCGGGTGTGGTTCCTCGTGGACGACCACTACTAAACCCCCGGATAGCTGTTCCTGTAGTTTGAAATTGTCTCCAAAGTCGTGAAACGATGCTGTGAGCAATTCCGAACTCTGCAGCCACACTTGTCACACTGCGGCCTTCCTCCAACTTCCCAATGATTCGACCTCGGGTAAAAGCATCCAGATGTCGTCTAACGGTTTGATTATTCGCCATTTCTCGCTGAGGTAGCAACTCGGTGTGATTTTAACTGCTTACGGCGTGCAATCTCTTTGCCAGAAATACTGATCTTACACCGACAACATGCTTTATACTACTCAGACACTCCCCCATTACGTCTACCTGCATATCTGCGCATGTGCTACCGTACATCACCTTACTTAATCTCCTGATTGGTCTTTCTGTCCGCTCTGCCTGTTCGTTCAGCTGATATGCTAATTTTTCGACTTCGTCCTTAATTTTTGCACACCAGTGTATTTAACATCATATCTTACAAATTTTGGTTCAGAATTGTTTAGTTTCTGGTTTATTTTAATTGAGTTCTTACAACAGTTTTAAAATGTAATACGAAGTAAAATAAAATCCTAGTTTTTGATAATTATTAGGAAACTATAGAATGTAAATCAAAGCATAATATTAAAAATACCTGTGGAGCATAAAATGCACTCCTTTATATTGTTATTATTATTATTATTATTACCGGAGTAATGATCTGTTTTATACGTAATCAGTGTAATGAAGGATATGTTAAATTACAGTCATTGCTACTGTGTTTGGGGATAGTAGGTCTACCTGGCGTTGAAAATTATATAATGAAGTAACAGTAAAGTACCAATATTCATCCCTTGCTTGTATTTTCTACCATTATTGATTCCTTTATTGTATTTTATATTAAATATTGTTTCGTTCCCTTTTTGCGTAGGAACTTTTAAAGATGATGGGCATGACAGATGGTTTCTATTGGTGTAGTACATTTGCAGATTATTTTGGAGTTGGTGCCATAATGATATTAGTAATTACAATAGTATACAACAGTCCACTGAAATGTTACCATGTTTATGTGAGCCATTCTGATTTCTTCTTGCTGCTAGTGTTGTTGCTACTGTTCTTAGTTAATTTGATATTATTTTCTATGGCATTTACAACATTCTTCAACCGAGGTAAGTTTTATATTCTCAGATTTTTCTGATGCAATTTTATGTTCTCAGAAGCTTATTTCTTTATTAAATGTATCAATTATTGCGACATAGTTATTAATAAAAATAACTGATTTGACATTTTGCTTAAAAATACTATTTACACTTTGTCCAATTTTCTTCAGATAGTAATCAAATAACGATTAAATAATATGTTTTGTATGTAAGTAATATAATAGTATGATAATATTATTAAAATTGTATCACGTTTATCCAATGGTGCGAAGCAGTTTCGTATGAAAAATCAGGTTTAAATTCATAAAATACTTGACCGTCTTACTTTTTCGCGCATCATTGTCGGTAATAATATTATTTTTCAACAAAATTTACCTAACACTATTTTCAATTTAAAACTTATCTTTATCATCGGTAATTAGATTGAAAAAAGTACTTCCGGATTATTGCATTCCCCATTAATATTAACGTATTATTACAGCCTTCCTCATTATTACAGACTTCATTAATAATATATAGCCCGGCATATGCCGGCAATGGTTTGGGACATGTGGAGCTGACGTATGTTGCAACATCATTGCTGGATGACCGGCAGTCACTCGCAGTCATTTATAGGCTGCTCTTGACAAGAAAAGCTCTGAGTAGCCAACAAAAGGGGGAGTAGGTTTTAAAACTGACGTTTTACGAGTTATATAAGAGAAGTCTTTGGAATTTGAAAATACTTTTGATGCTGTAATTAGAACTTGGTGATAATCATGGCGACATTAAAAATAATGAGAGCTAAATGATAAAAAGTGCTGAAAAGAAATGTTGCAGTTTTGAGCTTGAAATTTTGTCGTTGTACTAAACCGTAAAAAGAAAGAAGAAGTGAAGAGAGGAAAAGAAGAGTTGTATCGTAAGATTTTTTTTTTCAATTATTGAAATCTTTATTTCTCGAGTTTGGAGTAAGTTAATGCATTTTTGAGAAATCTTTTGCTGAAAGAATTAAAGTAATCCATAAATGGAAGTAAGTGCTTGAGTAAGTTAGCTCATAGCTTAGTTTAAGAAGTAAGCTCATTCGTTTTGCTCAGAACATTAATTATTTCGTACTTTAGTATTATGCAATCACCTTGGCGGAATAATTAATAATTTTTAAAGAAAAAACGAATGGTAATTTCAAATTCAAGAAAGATATTTATTTCATATCAAACATGTTATTGAGTACATATTTTAGTTCTATATTTAACCCCGGAAGAATTTCATAAAACTACTTACAAATAGGTTCTTGTTTCTTACATTCCGGTGGACATTTCGTTGCAATCGCTTTAAGAATAGATTCAAAACAATGGGAATCCGCTCGTGAATTGTATACTCCAGCAGTATATAAATCTGACAGCTATAGTAAATGGCAGACGACTATTCTCGAACCAGTTACCGCTTTGAATACCAACTTGTTCGTTGCAGTTTTTCACATCGCGTTTCCAAAAAGTTGTTTACCAGAATAAATCATCATCAAATGTGAATCTGAACATTCCCGTCTTTGTGGCAAAATATGTATTCCTGCAAAAATTTCACACAAGATTCGACATCTGCAGGCAAATCCTACAAGCACAGATTTCAAAATCCAGCTGAAGACTAAAAATATCTCAATTTGCCGTTAGAGCTTCTAATGCAACCAAAACAACATGTACGAAAATCGCGACATTGCTTATTCAAACTTGCAATTATCGATATGATTACTTGAAGAATTATTATGGACGTGGTTACCACAGTTTGGCGACTTCTACCAATGTGGTTACAATAATACCAAAGTATCAATTACTTCATAACAACCCATCTTAGTTGTCAAAATGTTTATCTTCCTTTATTTGAAAGAAGTTTTCATTTCTTCGTTTATTTTTCCTAGAAGAAAATCTTACAGTCTGAGAGATCTACAATTTATGTAGCGTGTTCAGTTTAAAGTATAACGCACATTTACAAGCCCTAACACACATTAAAAACATTTCGGGAAAACCACTGCTTAATGCAATTTTTTTGCTCTGTCATATGATATAAAATAATCGATCAAAACGGATCGCTTTTGGAGTTAATATGTAAATGAGAAACTAGTTTTCTGTTAGACTACCAACAGAAGACTCCATTCAAGTTCTGTAGTTCGATACTGATATACGATTGGATAAAAACTACAAGTTTACAATGTACACTGGGCAAAAAAATGGGACAGTTCTATATATCCCGTTCTATTGCGCCGATTGACGAAATTCAGCTTCCGGTTTTCATGTCTCGAAAGCGCGACTTAGGATATGTACGTATTAGATTTATATATGTCATTGCTCTAATATAGATATTTTGACACAAAATCGTACTTTTTCTGAAATGGCCTGCCAATGTTTTTTCCATGTGTGGGAGGCATTCTATATGCAAGAGGAAAAACTGCACATCGTTGTTTAATTAACACATATCGACTCTCCCTACATTACCACATAAAGAACTTTACGTACAATAAAAAATATAATGGTGGCCGTCCTGTAACACGGTGGATGGGTTCCCCCCCCCCAAATACTGTGTTGTGTGAAACTCTGTTATACGAGGCTAATAACCAATACGAAATAGAGGGATACGTTCCGAAAACTTTAAAAAATAAAATAATTTTTAATGGTTCCCACTGTTGCCTGATTTGTATTTAGACTTTTTGCAACGTCAGATGCCTTTTTTGCTTTTAACAAAGGATTCAAAATTCGTATTCTCATCTCCGAATAAATAAATTTTCATTTAACGGCTGTTTCCTTTCTTTCACACATAGTTTGGGACTGAAATATAATCTTGCAATAATTGCTCCTAAAAACAACAAAACTAATTAGTAACACATACCCAAATTTTTTTATTTTTCCAAAATCCCAGTTAGGTAAATTATGAAGTCTGCCAACTGTACTCTTGGAACATCAGATACATACTGTATAAATGAAGGGCACGACTCAGTTTCAAAAGAATTTCGATATGAGAGAATGTCGTAGCCATCGTAAATGACTACTAAGAAACCGACAGGATGGATCCATTTGATGCAATATGATTGGTCACCTATAGCTATAAATAATCTCGGAGTGAAGAGGGAGATGGATCCCTTTAATATTTTTGACACCAAACGGGTTGCCATCGGACAAACGAAAACGATCACTTAAATATTAATTACATTAGAAAATCGTCCTATTTACATCTTTGTTTCGGAGGATGCCCCAACATCCCTAAACTTAACGCTCCAACATCCCTAACTCATGTCACAATATTTTGGACTTTTTTCTTTCTTCCATCAGCACTCCCATGTTACTGGAAGTGATTACTAATTTATCATCAGACAACTTCCTGGTGGTTGCAAGAATTTAAGTATCGGTACAGAAGAACCTTTCCCCCTAAGAAGATGGTGGCTTAGAAACGTTTTTCACAATATTGCTTTGACTTACGCATTCAGAATGGGCAACTTAAAATCCGCAAGTGATATTAATGCAGCTATTCTTAACCTCTTTTCAAGCCATTTTTTAGTTGGTGAAACACATATGCACAGAAATTACTTATGCCTATTAAAGTGGTAATCTCAGAACGAAATAGATTCCGGAAATATTACTGCAAAACATGGAACTCTGCCCTGAAAACTGACCTACATAGGGGTGCAAGAAAGATCAAATCTCTCACCAGTGAGCACAGAAAGAAAAACTTGTGTAAAAAATTGATAATCTTTGACAGCTCATTTTGGAATTCCGCCAGAAGTTTAAAGCGTGAGTTCAGCATCTTGCATTCAATTAAAACTTCCCGCGGTCTCGCATATTCAAATTAGGATAAAGCAGCTACTTTCGCAATTCATCTAACGGAACAATTGAAGACGAATTATTCTACTGGAATTAGACTCTCATCAGCACTTCGAGAAATAATTTCAAGAATGTGTAAATTGTCCTTCTACACAAGACCTGATAAAGTTAATTACACGTAGGAAAGCTTTGGATGTAATTAAACACACCAGTTCAAAAAAATGTTCCGGGAAGAGATTGCACTACAAGCAGGCTTATGAAAAATCTCCCACTCTTTGTCATCGGCAAATTGATTAGTTCCCTTAGTTCATGCCTCGGAAATTATACTTTCCCGCAGCCTTGGGAGAATTCATTAGAAGAGCAGTACACAATAAAACTTGTGGAGCAATTCTTATGCTAGACGTGGCCAAAGCCTTTGATCATGTCTTGCGTAAAGGATACACATATTCACAAGCTTTTACAGATGGACCTTTTCCTGGAATTGGTTTAAATCATCCCATCATTTCTTCATGACAGGTCTTTCTCAGATTATATCTCTCTTACACACCCAATTTCTAGAGATGTCACCCAAGATTCCATTTTGGACCATTCCTCTAATTAATTCATGCTAATGACTTCCCAAAATTTAAAGAAAATCTCAACACCTCATTGCATGTTATGCCATCATTACTCGTTCAAGAGAGTCGAATTCTGCTCTTGAAAGTATACATTACAGGATTCTGGAGACTGAACAATGGTACCAGAAATGGAAGATGGAAATCAACCCAGAAAAATCCCAAATCTTTAATCACAAAATATAAAGTTCAAGATACGCTGGGCTGTAAGGTGACTTTCTTCAAAAAGCAAGTCCCGATTGTACGTTCAGTCAAATACTTAGAAGCTATCTTTAAAAGATAATACGCTTGGTCTGCGCACATTAGCAGTGTCGAGGTAAGCCATATGGTATGATTCGCAAATTTCTCCCATTATTCTCAAATGACTCAGGACTCAGTCTTTTCCGTGTGTTGTGTATTTCTAAGGTTATCACCAACCCGATCTTTTCTTGCGCATCACCAGTCTCAGCAAATGTGAAAGAAAATGAACTCCCGAAATTTCAAGTTCTGCTGATTATCAATGATGCCCGTTGCTTTAAACAAAATGAAAATTTGCGGCATGAATTTATAAAGGAATAAATAGGCTTAATGTCAAATTCTACAACAAGGCAGCAGCCGAAAGTATTGCAAACTAATTCTAAATTATGAAATCTCAATATTTTTTTTATTCGTCCGCACATTGCATATCTTGTACGGCAAAAAGGATTTGATAGCTGGCATACGGTTTCATCCCTCATTCCTTTCATCATACCCGAACTATTTGTTACACTCAGTGATGAAAATTCTTAAACACTGTATATTTTCTTATCTCGTGTGTTGCCCATCCTGACCTGAAAGCTGACTCTGCTGTTACTCATCTTCCTTACCATCTACCTGGATTTTCTCCTAATGCTACAATGGAACCAGACACTTGACGGACGACACTAGTTACTAGTGAGACAAAGCGTTTGTTCTCTTCGTTTCAGCATCCAAGATTTCATTACTAGGGACATTACATTCTCAAACTCCGTAAGGAATTCTGTGATTGCACTGAAATGTACTGCTTTGGCAGTAAATCCTCAGACTAACACTGCAGTATGACAATAGACGGAAAATAAACCAAGACAAATAAAGACGTTGACAGCTAGTATTTTTGGAATCTATTTTATTTTTGTATGCATAGATAAGTAGCTTGTCATTCTTACTAAACGCGATAGCATAGTACCTAAGTTCATTTGTAAATGTTTAAAATAAAATTCGTGTAATTAAAATATGCAGAGACATAAAATGTTATAGGAGGGTTTACATATATTCATTAACGTGCTAGAATGAAACTGTTTGCCGCGCTGTAGGAAGGTTTTCGCAATTTTCTTATAGCGTGTAGAGTAACTAGGAATTTTGTGAGGCTGGAGACATGAGAAATGTGCGATATTTTCGCCGGAACTCAAACCTGGACCTCTCGAATACGCGCCGAGTGTGCTATCAAGAAGGCATGCTGGAAGGAGGGAGAAAGCACCTTATATAGTCCTCTTTTAAAGGACGACCGGGGATTATGGGACCCAGTCGCCAAATCCTGTTGGTGACAAATTATCGTCGCATCACCTTTTCGTTCAGGCGCCACTGTAGAGACATTAGATTGTTTTTAAGCAAAAGACGTAAAAAAATTAACAATGGCCTCGCCGTGACTCGAATCTGGACTTCTATAATACTCGCCGAGTATGCTACCGTTACTTCACGATGGCATGCTGAAAAGAGGGGAAAAAGACCTTATAATATGTAATGAGCGAAACCGTGTAATAGGAATTCATCGTATAAAAGGGATATCTGTATTTCGACCATAGCGAAAGAAGCATTGCCTGGCATTTTACTAAAACACTCAGAATCTTCTAGTGAGGGTTAATTACATTGTCGCGCACGTGAAGTGTCACATAAGGTATTTGTCCCGCCATTTTAGCATGCCTTCGTGGTGTATTGGTCAGCACACGCGGCGCTCATTCGAGAGGTCTGAGGTTCTAGTCTCGGCGAGGGCATTGCTCATTTTTCATCTCTCCTGCATCAAAATAACCTAATTACTCTAGAGTGGCGTCCGAATGGTGCTGGATGGTGATTCTCCACCACCAGGATTTGGCGATTGGATCCCCTAATCCTTAATCGCCCTTTCAAAGAGGGAGTGTATAAGGTATTTCTCCAGTCTTATGAGCATGCCTTGGTGGTGTAATGGTCAGCACACTCGGCGCGTATTCGAGAGGTCCAAGGCTTGAGTCCCATTTTTCATGATTCCCGTATCAAAAATACCCGAATGACTCTACAACATTCTACTACAAAAGTCTTCTGTTTTACAGAGAGAAGCAGGTTACGCCGAGGAAGGGGAATTCCTGTTGATCATTCTGTTGTAACCTGCCTTTCGTATTTATGGGTGTTATTCGCGGAAATAAAGTTGTAAGTCGTCAATCTGTAGAAGAGTGTGCGGTCAACTGTGGATCTTTGCTTCCATAAAGTTCTTCTTATCCTTAGGGACATCAAAATAGTTAATGAAATCCAGAAAATTGGAAAAAAAAACCTATGCTTAAAAAGCTATAGTACCTAAACAAGAAGTAAACTTATGCGAATGAAAAGAATAATATCACATTAGTAAAAATAAAGAATATTGAATACGTCCTTGATAAAACAATCTAGAAAAATTACAAATTAAATTTTACTGTACAGAAGAAGGTTCTTGAGGTCGAAACATTTTTAGGATCGAACCTTCGATCATCTGAGCTCAGATTATCACTCTGTACTATCAGCTATTCTCTGCTGAGAAACATATTTACTGTAATAGAGAAATAGTGTAAGTAACTTAATACAAAATATATACACAAATTTATGTCATACTAGTGTCTGGGATTATGACGGATGGTGAAGTGCTGTTTAACCTGTTGTTTGAATCGTAGTCTCCTATTTTTCTAATAACATCCTGAGGAATTTTTTCACATTTTCCATAACATTTATATACCTGCATGTAGTCGCTATATATCTAGTCGTACATACCACGGAGCATTTAAGATAATGTTTAATGCTTTGTCTTGGAAACACTGTAAAATTTGTCGATTAGATCTTGCAGTCGCAACCCAGGCAGGTACTGCTTGTAGTAGCATCGGATTGATCATCTGTAGATATAATATTCTTTTAATACTAGTGGCGAGGTGTCAATTTCTTCTTATGATAAGGTGAAAACCTCGTAAGTGCTTTATGGGCTTTGTATTGTATGTTAGTGAGGAGATTTTGGGAGTTTAAGTCTTTCGTCCATGTAAACACCTATATACTTGACAGTATTCGCTTTTGGAACAATTTCTCCGTTCATATGAATATCTCCAATGTTCTGCCTGAGAGGATTATTTGCGAAAGTAAATAATTCGGCTGTTGTTAATTAATTTTTATTTTCCAGGCTTTATAGAGAAATGTAGTTTACAAATTCTTGTAATTTGTTTCTGGTATGACGGGCTTATAGACTTTATCAGTATAGCCGTGTCATCGGCATAGCTTGCTAAAGTAGTAGTATTCTTTTTAGGAGTGTCATTGATGAATATTTTAAATAACAGAAGACTAAGAACCTTACGGGCAAACATGCTTTTAATTTCCTTTGGCGTTGAAGGGTCACTGCAGATGTTTACTTGGAAGGATCGTTCGGTAAGATATCTGTATATCAGTATGGTAGTGTACAGTGGAAAGTTAAAGAGAGATGAGTTTGGTAAGTAGGCCATAATGCCAAACCTTATCAATGGACTTCTCGATGTCCAGAAAAATTCCAACCGCAATTTTGTTTTTCTTATTTAAGCTGTCACAAATAAATTCAGTATTTTTTTAGATTTGTTGAACAATGCAGAAAACTTTTCGGAATCTAAATTGGTGCTCTCTGATAATATTGTTTTCGGCAATGTAGACATTCATATGTGTAACAGTTTTTCTTTAGAATAATTTCGCCTTTGCTGGTAAAAGACTTCTTGAGCGTCCGTTCGTACTTCCTTTCTTGATTGCGGTAATTATTGCATCCTTCCATGGCGTCGGAAAATATTTAAATTTGTTGAATGCATTTATAATCTTAGTTAAAAATTTTATTGCACGTTTAGGAAGTTCTTTCGGTGCTTTATTTTTGATGATGTCGTGCTCGAAATCTTCTTGGAGTTGAGATGTTTTATAATATTTATTTCCCTGAGCGAGAGAAAAAGTGAGTAGTGAAGCAGGATCACTCGTCTTTCCGATCCGTAGCAAAACGCAGTATGTGTTACGCTGTCGGTGTGTAACTTCTGATTCATTATTTTTTTATGTGCGATGGTTTTTAACATGGTTGATTATGTTAATGTCATTCGGATGCTGAATATCATTTTCCGTGATATGCTGCTTATAAGTAGATGCCAAAATATTTGCAGTATCGGCTAGGTTATGTATTTTGATGTTATGATGAGTGATTGGATCGATGGTGGACTGATTTCTATTGAGAGATTTTGCGTGCTTTCATACGGAAAATTTTTTCGAGTCGAATTGACCTCGCAGTCTTAGCGTCATTGGCTGTCATTTCTGTGCGGAAAACAAATAAAAAATGCGAATTTATATGCACTCTGGGGATCAAGAAGCCAATTTTTTTTACTTATGTAAATTTTATATGTTATGTCCTTTTGCGAAGAGTTCTTTTTATAGCAACAATTAATTTTTTTGGAATAACCGATTTAATATTATCATTACTATTTAAGTATAATAAATAATACAAAATTCAAATTTGAGAGCATTCGTTTTCTACCAATACGTAAATAAATATATAAATACGCAATGTTAAGTACAGTGTAATCAAACATTTAATTATAAATAATGATTCCCATATTCAACATATCAGCTCAGATTACTAAAAAGAGTAATAAAGAGTTGTCCGCCATTTAAACTCTTTATTATTTAAACACTGAGCAAAATAAATAAGAAACAATTTTCACTATATATTCCTCCACTTTATTTCGTAAATATAGTAGACGTCGCATTATGTGATCTCAGTTTATGTACCATTTGGTTATTGTTACCGAATTGCCGAAGTTCCACCCCTTTGTATGCGAAAAGGTGGAAAATACGTCCCTTATTGTGATCAACAGTTCGTTATACAGGAATTCTCAACCGGGCTGAGAATTCTCCAATTGGGGGAATTTTTTATTTTCAGGGAAGGGGGAGAGTAGTCACTCGTTTATTTACTTGTTAAGTATGTAGTTTTAGTTTATAAATATAAAAAATTACTTTTATTCAATTTTGGTATTGATCAATGTTTTCTATACTTTTTATTCTTTAATTTATAGAACGCATTGAAACGTAATCTAAATTGAAATAAATATATATGTATTTTTCGAGTTTTGGAAAGCGGGGAGGAGAATGATCCTCTAGTAATGATGAGAGGGGTGTATGAGCAAAACAGGTTGAAAAGCACTGGGTTAATATGAGGAATATAAATAAATAAATTAATTTTTAAACTAAAAAAAGTAGCCAAATAAAAGTTAAAGTTGCTGATTAAGTTTAAAATGTCTTATAAAAACTGTCAAGCTTATGGCGCCTAGCAAGGTTTTAAGCCTCCAAAATTAAACCTAGCTTAATTTGATTGGTTAGAGTAAGTTTAAACTTACTAACAGTAAAGTTATATTTAATTAAAATTTTATTAAATTAATAACTTAGATAATTACAGTTACCTAAAAATTGCTATGAATTTCTAACTTATACTGGGCTCCCTTTTGTAAAGGGTAACCTGTTAAAAAAGGTAATTTAAATTTAACGTGTCTGTTATATACTTCTCAAAAGTGAAATTGCATCACCTAGAAACAATGCGCGTAGCGTCATGCAAATTGCAGGAGCGAGAGTTGTGAGGTGGATGTGCCAATGATAAAAGTTTCGCACGCATTAGATCACGTGGTACGCGCATGCGTGCTCTAAAGATCAGCCGCTTTTCTTCTCATAAAGAGCATCTGAGGGTTTACGAAGCATTCGAGACTTTAGAAGAAGCATAAAAAATGCCTCCGAGACGTCGGGGAGCTCAATACCATCAGTTAACGACCGGGGAATGTGACGAATTATATATTATCGAACAATATTATCGAACTCCATGAACTTGGTTTGTCGCTGCACACAATAGCCACTCGTGTTTGGCACAACGTGTATAGCATCCAGCATTGTGTCACACGATGGATTTAGGAAGATGTACATGCACGTCGAAGAGAAAGTGGTGCGCACAGACCGGCGTATTCGGCGGTCAACTGTTGGAGATTCTTTCTCTACGCCACATGACATCCGAAGCCAGTTGCCTCCAGGAGCAGGTGGATCTGTGTCCATCCAAACTATACGTAATAGATTCACTGAAGTACACTTACGTTCACGGATACCAGCCTGAGGGCTCAGGAATATCATTGACTGCTGAACACAAGACTAGACGCCTGGTGCAGCGTCAGCGTCATAGTGCGTGGACCATCGAATGTCGTCGGCTTTTGTTCGCGGATGAATCTCGTTTCTGTGTGTCTAAGAAATGACGGCCGTCGACGGAGAACGCTGTGAAACAGTCCATTTCGCCGAACGCCACACCGGTCCTGCTCCGAGCATTATGGTTTGGGGTGGCATAATGTTTATCACAAGACGTCCCATGTACACATTAATGGCGGTTTGACAGTGGACCGCTACGTCACGCGAGTTGTGGAGACTGTTGTTCTGTCCTGGTCGCAAGGTGCACCCAACACGATATTCCAGCAAATCAATGCCACGCCGCATGTCGTACGGTGTACTCTTAACAGCCTGAGTGGATTTGACATCATACTCTGGCCGGCAGCTTCATCTGAATCCCATCGAACACCGGTAGGATGTCATTGAACGTGACATTAACCGAGGACCACGGCCGCGAAACCTGGATAATTACTTACAGCAGTGGATGTGGCTTGGCAAAGGCTACCTCAGGCAACCATCAGTAAACTGATTGATAGCATGCCTAGCCGGATTGCGGTCTGTACCGCTGCCCGAGGTGGGCACATTTAGATACTGAATAAGTTTGCTTACAATGATTTTATGTGTCTGTTTTTATAATCTTTTGCATGCCCATCTCACAGTTCTCGATCCTGCAATTTGCATGACGCTACGATCATTCTTTCTTGGTGTTGCAATTTCAGTTTTGAAAAGTGCAGATAAACAAACTAAGTTATTTGAAAACAACGGATGTAGTTAAGAATTTATATTTTTACTTCTAAATTTGATTTATTTAAATAAAAATGCGTTTAATTTATGAGATATCTAATTAGGAACGTTCAGTATTTTCACAGAAGTACGTTATACATTTTTTTGTTCTTAAAATATACAGAAAATATAAAACGTTTCCATGTTAGTGTAAAAGCATATTCATCTGGTATTCCAAAAAATCTTTCGCTATTCCACCTGGGCCATTACTATTGATAATCTCTACTAATAAACTACACCGAAGAACCATTACACTATGACCACCCTGTTAATAACATGTAGGACCAGCTTTAGCCCTCAAAACATTCAGTACTCGGCGTGGCATTGATTCCAAAAGGTGCTAATACGTAGTCTGAGGTATCCGGTACCAAGCACTCACCAACTGATCTTGCAATTCCGGCAAATTACGAGGGGGGATCCTAGCAGCACGAATTTGATTTTCTAAGTGGGACCACAAATGCTCTATTGGATTACTGTCAAGTGAATTGGAGGCCAAGTCATTAGAATGTTTTTCGAACCACTCCCTGACGATTCGACCCTTATGACATGGTGCGTTATCCTGTTGGTAAACACAATCTCCCGCCGGAAATACTGTTTTCATGAATGGGTGAACCTGGTCTGCAACGATATTCACGTAGCACACAGACGTTAGAGATTGTTATATGGGGATTACAGGTCCTAATGTGCTCACACCATAGTACCCCCACCACTGGCTTATCTCTGTCCAACTGTGCATCCGAGAGCCAGGAATGGCGTGCCATCCATGCAGTGACATTCTTCGGCCTCTGGCGTCGTAGGCCCATACGCGTCAATGTACGTTGCACAATGTGTTGAGAAACCCTTTCTGTGTCGCCACTGTTGTGGCTGGTGGTGATTTCGGCTGTTATAGCTCTTCGGTCACGGCGAACAATGTGTAGCTCTATCTGGAATCCATGCGTCGTCGACTACACACTCCTGGCCGGCTACTTGTCGTTTCACCATCCGTACGCCACTTTCGATATGTGCTCATAACTACTGCACGTGAGCAGCCCACTAAATGCACCGTATCTGATACTGATGTTTCCATTCGCCGAGCCATTAACGATTTGACCTATATCGAAGTCTGATAAATCATCTGCTTTTCTCATTATTTCGCTAATCGCGCTATGTTCGGAAAGATTTTCCAAGTTCCAATTTATTGCCGCGATTAGCATGCGCTATGCATGCTTTGTCACGGCCGTCTTTCTTTATATTACTTCTATGAGCGATTCAGGTATTCAGTACTTCAGAGTCGGTTCGCAGGACAGGCTAGCAGAAGGGAGGGGCGTGACCAGTAGTCAACAGGATGAAAGAAGACAACGTGTTGGTTGAGAGGTTCCAAGGCGATAGTCTGCAAAAATACAAAATTTATTGGCAAAAATACAGTAAGAAGTCAGTAACGTTTCTTAATAGTACAACATGTACTGCATCTATAAATTTGGTCTCATTACAGAAATTTCCGCAAGGCACGTAAATTAAATCAGGAAATGTGCAGGTTGTAGTCACGTGATATGTATGCCATATGCACAATATTTGACAAATAAGCAAAATGAAAATTCATAAGCTGGATACACTACAAAATACAATACAGTGCAGCAGAAGATGATCAATATGATACTGTAAAATCGAATAGCCGCTTTATATAATCCAACATCAGCCACGCATGCGCAGTGGTTTTGTTCCTGGGCGAGCCCATTGTTATAGATAGAGGTTGGCCATATTGTAACGGCTCCTCAGTGTATGTTAAAACTTTAAAAGAGCCCTTTCGGCCGATCGTTAAATTTGAGATCTTTCATTTTTTAAAATTTTTGATTTATATTTGTGTACTAAATATAGTTTGAATGTTTTAATGATTTTACTTAATTTTATTTTCAGTTATCTATGCAGTCATTGGAATAGCTGTTATCTTCAATATTACATTCCTGCCAATTGCGTTATTTTGCTTTCCGGACAATTTTGAGATACCTACATATTTACTGTTGCCATTGGATGCTAGGTTAGCAATTTGTTTGTTTCCACCTGGAGCACTACTGACTATCTTTCATATGGTGAGAGAATATGAATTAATTGGTGAGTTTTGCCTTTCAGATAAGTCGCTTAATATTATTTATTGTATAATGTTTTCTAATTATGACGCTAGATGTAGGATCAGACTGAAACTCGCATTGTCAAGCTTTAAAGTGAATATTCAAACAAAATGTTGTATATTTTTATAAAATAAGGATATAAATGCGTAATAATATAAAGCAATGAGTTGCAAATTATATGACATTTCAGTCGATAAATTATGTGAAAGAAAAGCAATGGAAAATGAAAGCACAAAATACAATGTATACAAAAAATAAATATACAATCATATAAATCTAACCGCTGAAATAAGACTTTTTTATTGCTATCTGGATTACGTGACACACACAAGTGTATCTACTAAGGATAAAGGTGACTTCTTGGAGTACTTTCTAAGCGAAACTGGTTCGTGTCCCACATGAGAAAAATCTCGAAATTTTCCGTGCAGCCAGCCGGTTCAGGAAAATATTAACCTATATCGAACTACGATCATTTAGTGATATTACTGCTTGGATCCTGGTGAGCCGATTGAAAAGTTTGAAACTCCCTGTATTTCTCTTTTCCATTATTTAACGCCTTAACCTGCATCGAGCATCTTTTGTGAAGGTCATGTATTTATCAACGTGTTTGAACCTGCAACTGGAGAACCTTGGCTTTCAGCATTTGGTAATACACTGAAATGTCTCTGTATTAGGAACATCTGATGAGTAAAGAAAACCTGATTAACCTGTTTAAATCAAATCATTGTCATGTATTGTAATCAAAAGCCATATCATTTTCATATATAATAGATATCCATGATTTTACCAATAATAACTCTTTTTTATGCTTGAATATCGAACGCATCCCCCGCATTACCCATTTGTATGATGTGTTAAATCAGTGGTCACACATCATAAAACGTATCATCAGAGGTATGATGTGTTAAAAGTCCTCTATAATTTTCCATTAGACTGTTAAAGACGCTGGTGGTGGATGATATTCTTGCATACCGTTTCTTAGAGTATCCGAGACATATTCAATGGATTTAATTCCGCGTTTCACCATGGCAATTTACCCAGTTTGATTCCAGTATAATGTCCTTGCACTATGCAATAGCCAGCCGAGATCTGTGACGGGATCTGTTCCTGATGGTACATCCTATTTCTAGCCATTTGGTAGGAAAGCATAAAGGAATGTTAAGTAATCGCATTTCAAGTCTACGTACTTAGATGCAGTGAATGCGTGTCTCAGAAGTACCAAAGTTTACAAATATTGCTAGAAGCAAACACTCCAGTTCATACTTGTACACTTCCAAACTGGCCCACTAGATCTGTGATTTCAGATCCTTAGCCCACCAACAGCACGAGGCAATCAGAAACGAAGTTCATCGTTCTGTGCTACTCGCTTCCAATCTCCGGTTATCTAGTCACGATGTTCTGTAGACTGTAAAAGACGGTGACAGCGGTGGAGTGCAGTGAGAGAAGCGCTATTCTAATGAGTTTTTGGCTTCTGAAGGCCATATTGTGAATCAAATGTTGCACACTCCGTTTAAAATTTGATGATGTCAAGCTGAGGTTTGATATCCTTGGCTACGTACGATACGGCTGTCTTCGAAAACTACTGTCATTCAAAGCCGCTCGTCTCTTCCACTTTACCTGATAACTCTTTTGTTTTTACTGTTCGTGTACTGTAGTCACATTCTACTGTTCGTGTACTGTAGTCACGTCTTGATAATCTGAAATGAGAGAACTCAAGTTATTGAATTGTTTCTAAAGTGATTATGACTCAAATGCCAAGCAGCGGAGCATTTCGGCCTGGATTGAAAGCGTCTAAACTTGATTTTTATCACTCATGTTACTTTTAGCAGTTGCGGAGCATACCGTTTCTTAGAGTGTCCGAGAACGACTGCACTTCATGTGATATATATTACATCAGCTTCTATATTTGCGCAAAAATGAGGCAGCAGCGCCGCGATC
The DNA here is from genome assembly GCA_000611955.2 of Stegodyphus mimosarum. NCBI lineage: Eukaryota > Metazoa > Arthropoda > Arachnida > Araneae > Eresidae > Stegodyphus > Stegodyphus mimosarum. The sequence goes on along the minus strand of KK121107.1, from coordinate 51,236 downwards.
GTACCTAAGGTTCACTATCCTTAAAACAGTTGTATAAGGCTGACTATCCCCAGTTCACTGCAGCATGTACACAGTCCAGTCACATTAATGTGACCACCACGTACTTTCCATGTCAGAGTTAAATAACCAATCACAGAAGGCAGGTGGCAGCACAGTGCAGTTGAGCGTATATAAAGGGTGTGTGAGGGCTTCGGAAAACATTTCAATCGTTGGCGTAATGCAGAAACGAAGCGATTTATCCGACTTCCAAAAGGGCATGATCATTGGCTTTCGGGCCAAGGGTGGAAGCATTTCCGAAACGGCTGAGTTTGTGAACTGTTCGCGTGCCGCCGTGGTAAAAGTGTACCGTGCATGGCAAAATGGGACTGTCCAAAATCAGCGACGTGGCAAATGTGGTGCACCACGGGCCATAGATGACAGAGGCGAACGACGGTTGCGGAGATGCGTTCGGGCAGATAGACGGGCTACCGTTGAGCAACTGACCACCAAAATGAACCAAGGGGCTACCAAAAGTGTCTCCCAAAGTACTATTCAGCGAACATTGCTGCGTCTGGGCCTCCGAAGCAGACGCCTGGTTCGTGCACCTATGCTGACTGCTGTTCATCGACGGCGAAGGCTAGAATTTGCACGCCAGTACAGCAGCTGGACGTCCACTGAGTGGCGACAGGTTGCGTTTTCGGATGAATCGCGTTTTATGCTCCATCGGACAGATGGACGTTGGCGTATAAGGCGTGAAACCTCTGAAAGGAACCACCCTGCAACCATTGCCGGAACGGTCCAAGCTGGAGGCGGGAGCATTATGGTCTGGGGAATGTTTTCCTGGCATTCTCTAGGTTCACTGATCATTGTGGAAGGCACAATGGATCAATACAAGTACGCATCTGTCCTTGCGGACCATGTTCACCCCTACATGCGCATTGTTTTTCCTCAGGATGATGGCATCTTCCAGCAGGACAATGCGAGGTGCCATACAGCTGCCAGTGTACGTGCGTGGTTCGAAGAGCACCAGGATGAGTTTACCGTCCTCCCCTGGCCAGCAAACTCATCTGACTTAAACCCAATCGAGCATCTGTGGGACCATCTCGATCGAGTTGTTCGCGCCATGGATCCTCAACCGCGTAATCTAGCGCAGCTGGCCACGGCATTAGAGTCGGCATGGCTCAACATCCCAGAGAACACCTTCAGGGACCTATGTGACTCTCTTCCTGCACGTCTCGCAGCAGTCCGCTCTGCGAAAGGTGGTTATTCTGGCTTTTGACAGATGGTCACATTAATGTGACTGGACTGTGTATGTAAACCATGAGAAAACGTCTCTATGACTATAATGCATCGATTTAGTAGAGTGATGTGTTAAACTCGGAAAAAGACATAGCTAAGCATTTGAAACAAAACAAAATACATATTGTGATGAAACGTTTAGCCGTACTTCAATATTTCAATAATAGACGAACTTCAAGATGATAAATCCGATTCCGAATAAGAGAATCAGTTTCAAAACGTTTCGGTCAACTCAGATATCAGATGAATCAGAACACATATCGTATGTTTTTATATACCAGGAGCTATCAATCTTTTTTGATCCAGGCACCCCTTTTGCCATTGCTAAACAATTATTCCTCCCTCTTTTCCAAAACTCGAAAAATAAATATGTACATTTATCTGGGTTTAGATTATTTTTAACGTGTTTTGTAAATTAAAAAAGAAATGTAGAAAATGTTGACAGATACAAATTTGAATAACAGTAGCGTGTTATATTCCTAAATTGAAACTAAATACCTAACAGCTAAATAGAATGCTTATCGTTTCTTTCTTCGGGTTGAGAATCCCTGGTATATATATTAATCTACTTAATATGTACACTGCGCCAAAAAAAGGGGGAGCAGTTCTATACCTCCCGTTCTTGACGAAATTCAAATTGCGTCTTCCATGTCTCGAAAGCGCGATTTAGGATATATATATTAGATATATATATATATATATATACCAGGGAGAACCCCATCTCTGGTTATAACATGAGATGTAATTGAAAAGAAAAAAAATGTAGTGTCTTGAAACTTATAGAAAACAGTTAGTCTTAATTATTGTTCTAGCATAGGTATTTTGACACAAATTGGACTTTTTCTGAAATAAAATACCAATTTTTTTCCATATTTCGATTCTACGACTCAAATTATGTCAAACTACCAGGTTTTGTAAAACTCACGCGAGTAATTTTTAATAAATTAGCTCCTCAATGTTAATTGATATTTAATATCTCTTTTTTATTAAACTTATTTAATTCTTCTCTTCATATTTCGAAATTTAGGTTCATTCCAAATAAAATTCGCTGATTTTTTATGATTTATTTTTAAAATTTGTATTTTAAAATCATTTTTATAAATTTTTCGAAAAACATTTTGAAGTATAACTTATAGCATTTTTGCCATCATCTTAAAGTAGATGTATTTTTAAGCATACCTGCAAAAAATTAGAGTTTTTAATTCAAAATTTCATGAGATATACGTGAATTTACATTTTGTCGCGTTTTGAAATTTGACGTATTTATTATAAGCGATAATAACGAAAGTCTGGCTTACGCAATTTGTTAAAATTATTTGAAAGTATGAGCGATGGCTTTTTTTGCGCTTGTGGACAAAGGAAAAAAAGGAAAGGAAAATAGGTTGCTATAAATTAAGTAGTTCGCCAAGTGAATTATTCTTGGCGCAAACTAAAAAAATACACCAAGATAAATTTTTAAATTTCTCCATAAATTTCTCACCAGAAATTACAAAATTTTAAATTCTATGCAAAATTCTAGGCATAAATTTTCTAGGCCTAATTTGAGTAGTAGAATCGAAATATAGAGAAAAACTGGCACGTAATTTCAGAAAAAGTCAGATTTTGTGTCAGAATACCTATGTTAGAACAACGCTATATATAAATCTAATATATATCCTAAGTCGCGCTTTCCAGGCATGGAAAACGTAGTTTGAATTTCGTCAATCGGCCCAGTAGAACGGGAGCTATAGAACTGTCCCATTTTTAGTCCAAAGATGGCAATTTCCGCAGATGGACTGTTAATTTCGTTTTGGCAGTTTGCGTTGATTGGCTAAAAACGTTGTTTCACTTTTCAAATTGTTGCCGCCAAATATTATCGGTCTGTATTATACCTGAAGAAATTAAATGATGAAGAATCTGCCTAAATGTATATATGTTTCTCGCATTGTGATACGACAGCGATACCTAGAACTATCAGATTTTAAATATTAAACTTTTCCACCCGAATATGGGCATGTAGAAGTCCAAATTTGAAATTTAAATCGGTTTCATATTTTGTAAAACTTAACGAGTTTTTGATTAGCAAACTCAAGGATTTCAAAGCGAGCAATGGCAACTTTGTACAGAACAAACAATTGTATCTTCAGTGCGTGAGAGTATGTATCGGAAATTCTAAAGATATGTTCATTTTAAAATTATTTTGAGATATTGCTGTTCAACTGAATTTTATGGTTTAAGTGCGAGGAACATGGTATTTAATGAATAAAGGTTATAAGGTATTTCTCACGCCTTCTTCGCATGCTTTCGTGGTGTAGTGGTCTGCATGCTCGACGCGTAACCGAGAGGTCCGTGGTTCGATTCCCGGCGAAGGCGTTGCTCATTTCTTCATGTCTCCGGCTTCGAAATAACCTAATGTCGCTACACTGGCGCCCGAACTAAAAAGGTGGTGGATGATGATTCTCCACCACCGCGATTTGGCGATTGGGTCCCCAAAACCCCAGTCGCCCTTTAAAAGGGGGAGTATATAAGGTATTTCTCCCGCCTTCTTCGCATGCCTTCCTGGTGTAGTGGTCTGCATGCTCGACGCGTAACCGAGAGGTCCGTGGTTCGATTCCCGGCGATGGCGTTGCTCATTTTTCAATAATCCTACATCCAAAAAAACCTAATGTCTCTACAAGGTAACACACAAAATGATAAAAAAAAAGCCTCTTTTGACGTAATTTAAAATCTGAAACCTTTCAGTTTTTAGTCCAAAGAGGCTTTGTCTCTGAAGGACTATTGTTCTCGTTTTGCGATTTTGCGTCGGAAACATTAAAAGACTGAATCACTTTTCAAACTGTTGCCACCAAGTCTTGCAGCCCTGTATTATATTTAAAGAAATTAAATAATGAAGAATCTGCATAAATGTATGTATATTTCTCCAAAGGTGTTAAAACAACGGTACCTAAAGCAATCCAGTTTTGAATAACGTACGTTTCCGCCCGAATATGCGCATCTGGAAGCCCAAATTTGAAATTTGGAATTTGTTTTATTATGTATTTCATATTTTGTAAAACTTTAACGATTTTTTTATGAACAAACTCAAACGATTTAAAAGCGAGCAATGGCAACACTCTACGGGGGAAAAACCTTTATATGTAAAGCGCTCGGTACTGTGTATCGGAAATTCTAAACATATACTTATTTTAAAATTATTTTGCGATATTGCTGTTGAACTGAATTTTATGGTTTAAGTGCGAAGAACATGATATTTAATAAATAAAGGTAACACGCAAAACGTTAAAAAAACGCCCCTTTGGACGTAATTTAAAATCTAAAATCTTTCAATTTTTTTTTGCAGTGTACGTATATTAATTACATGAAACGTATATGTATGTACAAGGGAAAATAAACAAAAAAAATAATTATCATCTCTCTTGTTTTTTTTTCAATTTATTTACAAAATTATGGTTTAGCTAGGTATGTTCATTTTTTTGCAAGATCTTTTTTTATGCTGCCCTTGATTCATTTCACAGTTTGCATATTTCTTTCAATAAAACATTTCTTTATCCTGCCACCCAGACGGAAAAATGTTAGTCTCTGTGACTGCCATAGCGAAGGGCCCTGGTTGGAATCCCAGAGAAGTCATGAATATAAATTGTCTGTCCCTTCGTAGGAGTGAACGGTAGCCCATCTATTTGGTGCCTCCATAATAAAATAATCGGCTTTATTAGTGGCCAATGCCTATAAGGACTAGTGCTCGGCATTGGAAATAAAAAAAATGTTCTTTATCCATAGAGCAGGAGTACAGATCTGAGGTAACATATACGTTAGGATCCTGTCCGATCACCTGTACCCATTCATGTCAATTGTGCATTCCGATAGACTTGAACATTTTCAGCAGAACAGTGCAACACCCCACACATCGAGGTTTGCTACTAAGTGGCTACAGGAACATTGTTCTGACACTATACTCGTCTATTAGTGACCTAGATCCTCATACATGAACACTGTTAAACATATCTGGGATGCCTTGCAGAGTTCTGTTCAGAAAGAGACATCCAACACCTTGTACTCCTATGGAATTGTGGATTGCCCTACAGGATTCATAGTGGGAATTACCTCAAGCGCACCTTCAGAAATTAGTCGAGTCCATGCCACGTGTACCTTTTATGGAACAGTTTATATCTTTATCGATAGATAAATTTTCAGGATTTTCTTTGGTTTGTATCTGTAAGAGTAAAGCCCAGAAAATGGATAATTTGTTTTGGGAAAGGCGTCTTCTTCATTTAATGTAAACGACATTAAACAGCTTATCGTTGAGTAACCAATAAGCGTATAGTATGGAGTATCTTCCTGCAAAATTTCCCAGAGTCTGGCGCTGCATAGTGGTTCCTTCGTGGGAACTTTGTACTGGAATGACGAAACAAGTCCAGTATAAAGCTCTGATGAAAGCTTGTTTAAATTATGAGGAAAGTACACAGTGTTTTGTGACTGGGAAGCTATTTTGAATGACCAACCACTTACAGGAATTTCCTCTGAGCTTGAGTTTATGACTTTAACTCATGCTGAAGAAATTAAATATAGTAATGTACCAGGTGTAAAACATGGAAATAAATCAAATCATATACAGCGAATGCTTCAGTCTATTGGAGACTTTCAACAAGAGATTTCATCGAGCATATTTGGGAATTCTTAGGATTTCGCACTAAACAGCTAAGGAAACATCTGTTGTTAAATTGGGTAATATTGTTTTAATTGGTAGCAGTGATAGAAAGAGTCTTCTGTTGCTGCTTGGTCGTGTAATAGAATTGCATCCAAGAACTTAAGGCGTAAATCGCCTTGCAAGGAGCAGAACTGGAATGGAATTCCGCTTAGAGCAATTTAAGATCATTATTGTTTAGAATTTCACATGAGACCTGGGGCAGTAATGTGATCTAGTAGGACTGTAACTCCACCAGATAGATTGGCATTTTTTTCTTTTCTTTTCTCTACAGGCGAGACAGCCGCTCTGCACTGGAAAGGTACTTATCGAAGAAGGCTATACTGCTTTCCCTTGGTTCCCCTGCTTGGTTTGTTTTGTTACGTAAGTTGTGTTATATAATTGTAATGGTTTGTTTTGTTACGTACGTTAACTTTTTACCTCCCACGAACCTATGTACCTAGGTAAAGGAGGTAATGTTTTCGATCCAAAAGTTTGATAGTTTTCAGTGAATAAGGCCAAATTAGAGCCCTACAACCCGTTTTTACTATTTTAAAAATGATATCTGTCTGTTGTATGCATGTGCAATTTTTTCTCCCACAATAACTCTTATATTAACCTTTCAAAAATTTTTATTTTCCATAAACAAGCTTTCGGCATTCATGTAAAGAATAGATTAAATTTTGGGTAAAATTGAACGACAAGAAGTGGTATTCTGCGTGAATCCCATAACAATTCTTAATGAAAAATTGTGCTAAAATACAATTCAAAACTTTTCAGTTTTGGTATGATTTTGGAATATTTTTTTATGTTAGTTGAATCGATTCCCGGGCTGGGCAAGGTTGACTCAGCCTTTCAGGGTCGATAAAATGAATACCAAGTTCGCTTGGGAAATAAACACCGGGGGTTCTGCGACAAGCTGACCACTTGCCCAGGGCATATGCTGATGCACTCCGGGGCCCAAAAGTCAAGAAAGCAGGAAAAGGGCACTGCAGGCCGTGGCCCACTAGGGCTGTTGCGCCACTGACTTTAGTTATGTTAATTGAAGCAACATATTATATTTTGGCTTAAAGTGATGAACCGAAAATGATACTACTTATCTGCATAATTTTCGTAAAAAATATATTATGATGTAATCCAAAACTCCTTAAATTTGGTATTTTAAACTTGTATATGCATATACGAATATGATTAAGACCAGTCTATTAGATTTTGGCTATGCATGACAAAAACGTGACTGGTACGTTCTCGGACCTCGTAACATATTTTCGTGGAAAAGTAAAGAACTATACTAAGAACTAAACTGAAAATGATACAGCACATGTTAAGGCTATTTCTATTATATTTAAGTGTGATATTTATTTATATCAAGTAGAAGATAATGAATTTTATCACAGCGTTTCATTTGCGGAATTTCAAAATTCGTGTAATGCATGCATACCACCAAAAATGCGCTTGTTATGCTCCTCCACTATTGATGCTGACGAGGCTCAAGAGCAAATAGCAAATTCGAAGACGCGCGTTGTTTTATTGGTAATCGACTCCGGCAAGAGCGGTAGTTACTCTTGAGTTGTTATTCAAAAAGCTAATAAGCATTGTTTCCTGATATCTATATGTCGTGGGGATTTACGTATAGATCGAAATGAGAGTTTAAATTTGTGTTACCATAGAAATAACATAGAAGAAAATTAATGTATGCTATTTGTTTCAAAGTAGGAAATTTGATAATGTTTAAATATATTGAACAACATTGAATTTTTAATTAAAGACCAATTAAGTTACACGTTGTTCTGTGTCCCAATAAAATACAAATTTTAATAAAAAAATAAAAAGGCAAACGTTTGTTTATATTGATGTGAATTTAGGAATAAATAAATTACACGAGGCAATTATACTTAATAAAATTGTGGAATTTATGTTTAAGTTTTACTAACAAAATGTTATTCTAATTTATTTTTTCCTTTCTGCCTCTTTACGCCACGAGGTTCACTCGTTCGAGAATTTATGTAGATTTGAATGGCAAGCAGGTTTTCTATATAGTGCAGAGATTTACGAATAAAAAGTGAGAGTTTGGTCTGCGTATCGCTACCCATTTGATTGAAGAAATCAGACAGTTGACGATGCTGATGCTGGTTTAGCTGGGAATACTTTAGACTGAGGTTAGATCCCGGTTGGTTAACTGTGTATTCAAAATTCTGTCGTGGTCTAGGCAGTCTTATTATCTTTGGTCGATGTAGATTTAATTTATTGAATATCTATGCATTTTGAAAGGAAGTTTTGAGATGAAACCAGGTCCAGCTCACTGGTAAATAATTTATATTAGTTTTATTTTAATTTAATCACTCATAAGTGAGGAGGTAGAATAAACTTAAAGGGTTTTATTTCTGTGTCTGTCTGTTTGATGCTTAGCTAGCGTAGATACATTAGGATTTTTGGAAGCAGGAGACATGAAAAATTAGCAATGCCTTCTCCGGGATTCGAACCAAGGACATCTCGAAAACGCACCGAGCGTGCTGACCACTACACCGCCAAGTCATGGAAGGCCGGAGAAGTACCTTATATTTGTAGTGAAAATTTACGGTACGAAACAACGTAACACCTTATTTTTATGGTAACTGACATTACTAAGTTAGTTGGAACCCAAAGCTGTTAAACAGTATAATCAGAAACTGCGTATTGCATACTTTTTTATTTATTGAAGTAACAAATTAGATTTTATTTACAATAATCTACTGAAAGTGGTACTTACGTAAAGCTCGTTGCGCTTTAAAACAGGGAATTGGCCAGATATCATGTGCTTAGGGTGTAAAATATTGGTCAAAAAGTTAAACATCTTGTGGAAGTAGGGGAACCTGTTACCAATAAAAGACCGAGATTGCAGCAGTAGTATGGCAGTACAGAATCGAGCCGACCCGAGCCAAGCAGAGCAATGCCTGTCCATCTTGGCAGAAAATGTGTGCCATTCCAAAGGAATCGGGTTCGGTCAAATCATGTAACCAAGTGGGTTCTAAAAGAGCTCAGGTTAAATCTATAGCCGAGTGAATCTTACAGGAGTCTAGCTTTACCCCAGAGAGACGAAACGGACTTTAGGAGGACTTTGCATTCCAGTGGTCCTGTTTCCTGGTTGCCAAACATAATACGTCTAAGAGAAGCCTTGTGGTAACATTGAAAATTTGAGGAAGGGAGGGATTATACCTTGAGATGTCCCAACTCCACCTAAAATGTTGTTCTTGTTAACATTCCTACGTTGTGTGGAGTCTCTTCAATTCAAGATGGTTTCAGTATAAATCTTATTTTTATAGAAAATCTTGTGTTTTCTACAAAATTATGCATCGGAATCATATCTAGGTTAGTTTTCAAGAATTAAAATAACAGATTGAATTAATCATTCCCAAAACATTAGTGGTATCCAAGCTACTATGGTAATATTATCAGAGCTAAATATCTTTAAATAGTGGACATATTTGAATACAAATTATTAATACAATTGTATCAAAATGAATTTTATTTTATGAGCTTAAAATAAGTATCCACAATAATATATTTATTTATAGAGGAAGGAATACAATGGAGCAACATCATTCGGTACGGTGTAGTTCATGATATGACTATGATGACGGTCGTGGGAATGATGGTTTTGTCTTGCTTCATGTGCATTGTTATTATCTGGTACGTTGATGCAGTGTGGCCATGGCAGTATGGAATACCAAAACCATTTTATTTTCCATTTACAGTTAAGCATCTTTACTTTTCAATAAATTTATGCATATCGTTTTCTTTTCGATCCCCATAATAAAAGTTAGTAATAAATAATCTAAATTTGCTCCGCAGAGAAGCTATTGGTGTGGTTACCAACCCAAAAGTATTGAGGAATTTCGATTGGTTGATCATGAATTGAATTCTGACTTTTTTGAAGACGAACGAAGAGATTCAACTCCTGGCATAGTCATAAACAATTTATCTAAGGTATTTTTATTTGTGTAATTTTTTGGTTACCGGTCTTTTCTTATAGCAATTTTTTAATTTTTAGTGTATTTACATAAATGATGAAAATATATTTTATTGATGTCTCTCACTATGTTTTTTTTCAAAGAATTGATTTTGCGTTTTTCATGTGTTAAATCCATACTTCAATGCAGGACATTCGAAAAGATTTTCTGAAAAGTTTAATTTTTTTCATACATAAATTTTAGACTTTAGTATCAGGTGTAAAAATACTAAATCATTAATGCTTTTCGGCAGTGTAAGGAGTTTTCCGTAATGCGTGGAATGTTTACTGTAAATGTATTGTAAAGATTTTATAGATTTTATGAAGCCTTAAAAATCGTTTACGAAGTTTATGATCTAGAAACTTAAAATTAATAGCAATTTATATATGTTCTGAATATATGGAATATATGCAAATTAATTTGCTATATGATTTATTACCATAAAATGTGTATAATATTGCAAAAATAATAATTTGATTTAGATATATATATATATAT
>KK121107.1:0-40761 GCA_000611955.2 Stegodyphus mimosarum | reverse complement strand
TCATGTAAGACAATATGTAACACAGATAAATACAGCTAAACAATTTATGTTGAAAGCAGACCACATACTTTTACATGTCAATATACGAGTGGGAAATAAATAATTATCTGCACTTCTGATTTTTCAATTTGTTTGCACAAAGATAGAGGTTGAACATGTACTCTATTTTTCTGCATAGTATTATAATTAGTGGAATCGGTTGACAAGGTTACGTATTCTCTTCAAGAAACAAAGTTTACGGTTGGTCGCGTACAGTTTATGCACCGCTTCCCGTACTTCTTTATCCGTAAAAATCAGCGACTTCGTATACTATCTTTGAGCAGTTCAGAGAGATTGATGGTTAGGAAAAGAGCGAGTTCTTGGGTTGTAGGCAGGATATTCTAAACCTCGAAACCCAAATAATTATGGCTTCAGTGGTCTTTCGTTTTACGGTAAAATCTGGTGACTACTATTTCGCGTAGAATGTATGAAATCCGAGCTCGTCAACAATGGTTTTACAGGCAGAACTATGGCTAACTTATAGAAAACATACCACTTCATGAATGCCTCTTCTCCAGTATCATCTCTGAAGCTAACTACATAGCTTCTTCATTGGTGCAGGCTGGCTTTGTTCCTTCCTCATGCATCGCGCTGGTTCGATTTTCAAATTTTTCGATCCACTCGTATACACTTCTTCGTATAGATCCCTGTCCTTGTGTTGTGTTGATAACTTTTGATAAATTCCAGCTGCTGACACACATCCGACCAGAGAAATCGGATTTCTTCTATTTGTTTTTTCGTGGTGGACACTGATAGCGAAGAGGTCATGTTTAGATTGTTACTGCATGGACGAAAAATATGCTCAAGATCGAGCTTTGATCACTTAACTACGGTAGTACCAACTCTAAATGTGCATGCGAAGAATGTTGCATCATAAACCTTAATATGCTTTACTGTGAAAATGGGAATAATTTATCACTTAACGTTTTATATAATATTGTACTCTAAATATGTTTTTTCTTTCTTAACATTTAAAGTTAAAAATGCTGGAGTCCTAAAGAAGGTTGTCAAATGGAAGTGCCCAGCGGATACAGAAAGCTGCAGTCTTGTCTGGAAAGAATGGCGAACGAGCGTAAATAATTAATAAATAAAACATACTTAAAATTTAATAAAATCTAAAAAAAGCTCATCGTAAATATTAATCGATGAACTTAACTTCATAACAAATATATAAATTAATCCAGTTAAAGAAATGTATCAGAAAATTAAATAAAATAGTTGAAATAATGCATGATGCAAAGAAAACCCTTAAAGGCAAGAAATGAATTCTAACAAGACAAGTTCTCAAGAACAATAGAAAGATTAATATTTTAAACAGAATTCATTGCACATGGATAAAATTACTTCTTTGATTTAACGTTAATCCATTTGGTGTTTTCTTGACTAGACAGGTATAATTTAATTAATTCATCCCATCAACAATAGAAAATTAGTATTGAAATATCTGAGAAATTGAGAATTACACAATGATTTTCGAATGCAAGGTTTATTAGCCCTTTTAACTTGTGTATTGTGCAAGGGTCATAAAACGTAATTAAAATCAGTTGCTTTTATACTGTGCATGTCGTAGCTAAGGTAGGTCTGTCGAAGATTCTTAAATCGTATCTTCATTAAATTGGAAGTTTTGCCGATGACGACAAATAATAGTAGAATAAATTAGAATAGCTTTCAATGTAATTTAATTTTAAAATGCAAATTGATTGAATTTTTTTATTGTTATTAGTAAATAATAATCGGTTATTTATTTTAATGCTACTTACGTATTATCCCACTGACAGTGAAACTCTTGCCGACAACGCAATTCAGAGTCAATTATAGGTAATCGAGTCGTAACAATTCTCTCATTGATAAGTAACTTTCACCTTTTCTTCTGTAAAATGTCGCCTAATTACGCCAAGGTGGTTGCATTAATACGTAATTACGTTACTTTTAACACTTTAAAATGTTTTGTATTTATTAATATGTTTTCTTTTACTTTTTAAATATGTATTAATTTTAGGTTTTCGGAACGAGAACACATAAGAAATTGGCGGTTAATCAAATTTCTTTGAACATATATGTTGGACAGATTACCGTACTCTTAGGGCATAATGGAGCAGGAAAATCTACGACGCTTAATATTCTTACTGGTATGTATTAATTTCTTTTTGCAAAAAATCACCACAGACATACTTCGGAATTTACAGTTTTAATTCTTGTACCAAAATTAAGGAAATATCTCAATAACCTTTCTTAATTTGCCTTCTAATCATCCACATCCTTGGTTTCAATGTTCGGTCGACAGCAATCAACTGACGCATGCGCATAATACCCACATGTTTCAATAGTTTTAGCTTTGTGTTTGTTCAAACAGTGTCTACCGTCTTTAAAAGTGTAAATATCAGCCTTATGGAATATCCGCTTCATAAAATTTCGTATTACATATAATAATAATAATGTAGTACATATTCCGACTTCTTAGTCACTACACGACCCGGGACCCAATTGAACAGTCCCGAAGTCAGGCAGGGCATGTGTAATCCAGTCGAAAGAAATCTTAGAGATGCTCATTAGTCTCATTTGCCGAGACACGGACCTCCCATACCGGATCAACGGACTTCTTAAAACTCTCCCAAACCCCACCTCTAAACTCCTCAACCGGCTGAACCACTCCCGGCAACCAGAGACCAAGGCAGGGTGGAGCTATATTACTGAAGATCCGACCGATCATCAAATTGCTCCCATCAGTACTGCGCGGGCTCAGACCCGTACCCGTAATCCAGCCACGTGTCGGAGTACAGAGTTATTACCGCTCTCTTCTTCACTAGAAGCTCCATCACTTCCAGTGGACTAACTGCCAGGTGGATACCGGTCCAATTCTCCGCCAGTGACCCTTGGTCCAGCCGAATTAAACGATCTTCCCTTGGGTTCTACAACCAATGGGCTCATGTTTTGGGGCTCCCAGAGCCGCTACTGTCATTGTAAACTACTAAGCCAATGTATGCAATCTCGGGGGGGGGGCGGTTTTTCAGATAAAGTACTTTTTTGATTTATATATATTTTTTTAGTTTTTCCCATATCGTGCGGTTTTTATTCTAATAATGTGCTTTCACCTTCTTATTTGTATGCTTTCGTATACTAACATTTCCAGTTTACTGAAGTCTTATGTCGAGTTAAAAGACTCTGCTAACCATTTGGCGCAACATGCTTTTTCGATATTAATCGTTTCTTAAAAAACCTAATTTCATTATAATATTCTGAGTAAAGTTTGAAATATTGTCAGAAAGAAAAATTCAGTGAATTATTGATCGTCATTCGTCAGGTAAATTTGAATACACTTAAGTTTGAGAGAAGCCAAAAATTAAATGAACAATTCCGAAAGTATTACACATTATCTTATTTCTGTTATTAACATCATCGTACTGTTCCAACTATAATTCCCTAAAGGGATAAACTGCTGTTTGTTTTTCCCGCGACGGGGGGAAAATACAACCAGAACGGAACTGAACGATGATATGATAAGATGTATAAATTGATCCGGCACTGTTCCGCGTAAGATATTAATATTTGTTTTAAATCATGTTTTGTTATTGTTTTCAATAAATAATCAAAGACAACTACTGTAAAATAAATGACTCAACACTTCAAAACGATGACACCACAATTATTGGTGAGCCGGACGTGATGAAACCAACGCTGACCTTCTGATGGAATGTTCCTTTGTTTTGAAAGTTTCTGATTCACGACCATGGAATTGAGGTAGGTCCCTTTAGATTCAGTCTTGAAGTGTAATGAATTTGTATGTGATAGGAAATTTTGAATTTATAGTGGTGATTTGATTATTTAGTTGTTGTAAATTAATTTGAAATTTAGTTTTGAAAACAGAAGTAGTTTATGCAAACATGGTGAAAAGAGTAGAAAGGTTAAGGCAGAAACGAAACTGCATTAGACAGCTTTTTTGTAATCTTTTGACAAAAATTGAAGATGCAATAAATAAACCTTTAAGTGAAATTTATAGTAAAGAACAAAAGCTTGATGATCTTTGTGATCAAAGAAACCAGTTGATTGAAAAGATAAAGAATCTTAAGGGTTTAGATAATGAAATAGAAGCAATAATCGGTATAGATGAGTTAGAAAACGAAATTGCTGAGAGTGAAGAATATCAGGAACGCGGTATTCAATGGAAAACGAAAATAGATAGGCAAATAGAAAGTACTTTTAACTGGGTTTCGCAAAATGAAATTCGGGTTAATGAAAATGTTAGGTTGGAACAACGCGTAGTAAGAAACGAAAGTAGTGTAGTTAAGCTTCCGAAATTAAGTATTGAGAAGTTTTATGGTGATTGTAGTTCTTGGTTGGATTTCTGGAATTCCTACGAGGTGGCTATTCATAATAACAATTCCTTAAGCAAGGTTGAGAAGTTTTCATATCTGAAAACATTTTTAGGAGGTACTGCCTTGTCAGCAGTTTCGGGATTTTCGTTAACAAACGAAAATTATGATTCCTCAATTAAGTTGTTAAAAGAAAGATTCGGAAGGCTAGATTTGATTATAAGCTCGCACATGAATAAACTGTTGTTGATTGATTCCGTTAAGACATGCGCGAACGTTCCAGCATTGCGAAAAATGTATGATACGATTGAAATTCAAATTCGATCATTGAAGTCTTTAGGTGTTGCAGCAGGCACTTATAGTAGTTTACTTTGCCCAGTAATACTACAGAAAATTCCAGAAGAGTTAAATTTGTATTACAATAGACAACGCGAATCGCGTGACTCATTTGATATAGAACACTTAGTTGAGTTTTTGAGAAAGGAGGTAGAAATAAGAGAAGCGTCGTCTTTATTATCAGATTCAAAAAACTTCAAACGAAATGAAATTCCTTTTAGTAATAGAGGAGCGAGTCAAAATTATCAGAATAAATTTTATGTAGACTCAAAACGAAATATTTCAAAGGCGCGCATTCCAACAGCGGCTGCTTTAACAGCCGTAGCGAATGAAGTATGTAATTTCTGTTCGGATAAATCTCACGTAACTCAGAAATGTCCTTTACCATTAACCGAAAAACGAAATTCGTTAAAAACACAAGGCCGATGTTACATTTGTCTAAAACGTAGACATACATCACAATTTTGCTGGAAAAAAGACCAGCTGTGCAAAATATGTAAAAAACCTCACAATTATTTAATATGCGATAAGGCTGAACCGACAAATAATTCAGTCGAATCAAATAAGGAAACGGACAGCAATTTATCTACCGTACAGTCAATGCATTGCTTCGGAGGAAGTAAAAGGGAATCTGTAAACAAATCCGAGAGCGTAGGAGAGTTCCCGGTTTTATTGCAAACATTCAGCGCCATAGTAAAAACAAATAAAAAAAGCGAAATGCTGAGGGTGTTAATAGACGGCGGGAGCAACAGAACATTCATAAGAAGGAAAACTGCCGACTCGTTAGGATTGAAGGTTACCAGATGTGAAACGTTTGAAATATATGGGTTTGGTAACGAGCGTAAACCTAAACAGCAATATAACATAGTTCAACTTGATTTGCAGAATAGAATCAACCCTAGTAAAAAACTCAGCATAGAGGCAGTAGTAATTGATACGATTACACATGATCACATAGAAGTTCCTTCAAAGTGGGTTAGAAACATGGCTCTAAGTAAGGGAATAGAATTGGCCGACATTGGAAATACGAAAGAGATACATATGTTGATCGGCTCAGATTACATTTGGGAAATTTTGTATGAAAGAAACATAAGATTAGGAAAACGTTTAGTAATTACGGATAGTTTGTTTGGGTTTGTAATCCAAGGTAAGGAAATGGGATCGGATGATCATGGAAATTATGATTCTGATAAGACTTGTGTAAATCATATCTCCGTGAAGGAAGAAACAGAATTTGAAAGAGTTCGGAATCTGTGGGATTTGGAGGCTATAGGAATAAATCAGGAGAAGGAAATTTCGCGATCAGTTGCAGATGTCATAGACATGTTTGAAAGAAATACCACGTTTAAAAATGGGAGGTACGAAACTAAATTATTATGGAAGGAGGGTTGTAACACATTGAGCAGTAATTATGAAGTTGCAGAAAGACGTTTGATAAGCTTAAATAACAAATTTAGGCATGATCCGCATCTGTACTTTCGTTATAAAGAAATAATTAATGAGCAGTTAAGGGATGGTATTATTGAGCAAGTTGCATTTCATGGAGATGATGTTAGAAAAATTGGGTATTTTATGCCTCATCATGCTGTAGTACGCGAATCAAAGGAAAGTACGAAGGTTAGAATTGTGTATGATGCGTCGTCAAAGGTTAGAGATGAGCAGTCGCTCAATGATTGTTTAGAGAGTGGTCCTAACCTTAATCCAGATTTGCTCAGGATTATTCTAAGATTTCGTTATCACGCAATTGCATTTTGTGCTGATATTCAAAGAGCGTTTTTAGAGATTGGCATAGTTGAGGAGGATCGAAAGTTTTTGCAGTTTTTGTGGAGAAATGAGGGGGGAACCGAACTTGATTTCAATGGTCGTGATATCAGAATTTTACGAATGACACGTGTTCCCTTTGGTGTCAAATGCAGTCCTTTTATTTTGACAGCAACTATACGACTCCATTTAAAGAAATATGAACATTCACACAATGAAGCTTGTTTTATTTTGAAAGATCTTTATGTTGATGACTTAATAAGTGGGGCATCAACTGTTGAAGAAGCGGTATCTTTAACAAGAGACTCTAAATTCATATTGAGTGAAGCGAACATGAATTTAAGGCAATGGTCTTCTAATTCAGCGATCCTTAATGAAAGATGGAAAGAAGCCCAAATGGAATGTCGGACACCGACGAATCAAACAGATATACCGTTAAAGGTATTAGGATTAATTTGGGACAATGATAAGGACACGTTGAAGATAGATCTGAACCAATTTACTAAAATTAAATATGCGACACCAACAAAACGTATAGTGTTAAGTGCATGTGGCATGTTGTTTGATCCATTAGGTTTAATTACACCATTCAGTGTTAGAATTAAATTGATAGTGCAAATTCTGTGGGAAAAGGGCTTAAAATGGGATGAAAATATTCCAGCAGAATTGGAGTCTATGTTTCAGAAGTGGTGCAATGAAGTAACCGAGCTTGAGAGGCTTGTCATACCTCGACCATATTTTAATGAGCTGGAGATTCAGCAGCTGGAAGTCCATATATTTTCTGACGCAAGCCCAAAAGCTTACGGTGCGGTCGCATATTTCAAGGTTAGATACCATGACAAATGTACGACAAGTTTTATCATTTCAAAATGTCGTCTAGCTCCACTGAAGAAAGTGACCTTGCCACGTTTAGAATTATTAGCAAACTTGATTTCCGCACGATTAGCTGATTATATACGATCCACGTTTTCTTCTTTGAAAGAAAGTGACATTTTCATGTGGACAGATTCCACAATATGTCTACATTGGATTAGAGGTGTTGCAAACGATTGGAAGCAATTTGTCCGCAATAGAGTGTTGGAAATCAAAGAAAAGACTAATCCATCGAATTGGAATTTTTGCAACGGAAAACTGAATCCAGCGGATAAACTTACTAGAGGAGTAAGTGCACGTTCCTTAATTAATGATGAAACATGGTGGAGGGGACCCTCGTGGTTAATAGAAGCTGATGTTCTAAATACTAAAGAAATACCGAATGCTGATATCGATACATTTGAAGCAGAAACGGAGATAAAAGGGAGCTGTACTGCCTTACCAGCATATGCTGAACGTACCGATGGCTTGTTAAATTTGCATAGGTACAGTGACTTATCTAAGGTTCTTCGAATCACTGCCTACGTCTTACGGTTTATTAATAACTGTAAGAAGAATTCTGAAAAGTTTAAAGCAACACTAACTGCAGAAGAACTTGCAAGTGCTGAACGCTATTGGATTCGTTTTACACAGCGAAGTGAATTTGAAAAGGATTTTATTAAACTGACACGAAATGAATCACTTAGTTCCGATTCCAAACTATATGGTTTAAACCCTATTCTAACCGCAGAAGGACTTATATGTCTTGGTGGTAGATTACAACACTCTGATTTTAAATTTCAAGAAAAGCATCCATGGATTATTCCAAGAAAATCTAAATTCACTGAATTGTTAATTAAAAGAGAGCATGAGAACTTGCTTCATGCTGGTGTTTCAGATACACTCACTCAAACTCGAGAAAATTATTGGATTATCCGAGGCAGACAAGCTGTAAAGTCGTGCTTGAATAACTGTTTCGTTTGCAGGAAATTCAAGGCTAAAAAGGGCACTCAAGTGATTGCTCCATTACCAGCGGATGGAATTCATGAAGCAAATCCCTTTGAAATCACTGGCACCGACTTCGCTGGTCCCTTGTTTACGAAAGGTGGAGACAAGGTTTACATCTGTTTATTTACTTGTGCAGTCACACGTGCAGTTCATCTTGAAATTGTTTCTAGCCTAAGCACTGAACATTTCCTTCTGGCATTTCGTCGCTTTGTCTCAAGAAGAGGTGTTTGCCGAACTATAAATTCTGACAATGCCAAAACTTTTAAAGGTGCAGATATAGAACTGAAGAAGTTATATGCAAATATCATTGATCCATCTGTACAAAATTATTTTGGTACGAAGGGAATAACATGGCATTTTATCGTCGAAAGAGCAGCTTGGTGGGGTGGATACTGGGAGAGAATGGTGAAGATGACAAAAGGTATTTTGAGAAAGGTACTAGGAAAGGCTTTAGTTTCCTTTGAAGAATTGCAAACTATTTTGACAGAAATAGAATCTATTCTAAACTCTAGACCACTTACTTACGTTTACAATGATCCATCAGAACCATTCCCTCTCACTCCTGCTCATTTCCTAACTGGAAAACGGTTAACATCCTTACCGCACCAGGCTGGTCATGTTAAAGAACATATTGCAAGTAACAAAAGAGTTTTAATCAAAAGATATTTATATCGAGAAAAAATTTTAAATGATTTTTGGAGACGATGGAAAAGAGAGTATCTTCTCCAATTAAAAGGTGCAAATTGTTTCAAACCTGTTAATGCAACCACTGATTTTAATATAAATGATGTAGTTTTGATAGGGGATGACAAACTACCTCGGCAGCTGTGGAAGTTGGGAAAGGTGATGGAGTTGCATAGAGGCCGTGATAACAAGGTAAGAAGTATCACACTAAAAACTTCTTCAGGTGTAATAAAAAGGCCTATCCAAATGTTATATCCTTTGGAACTTGAAAAGATTGATGAATGATTGTTTTTTGGAAATTTTCAGGTATCTATTTAGTATTTCTTTACTAACTGAAATCTGTTACTTGTGTTAGTTTTGTATGATGATAATTGTTTTCTTTCTATTTTTATTTAGCTTGTGGTAGTTAGTAAGATAAAGTGTATAGTAGCAGCTAGTATTATGAAAATGTCCTTTATATACAATGTATTCATATTATGTTGTATGGTACAAATTTTGTAAAAGTATAAGATGTACTATTTTATTGTAAGAATTTGAATTTATGATAAACACCTTCGTCGCGGGCCGGAGGATGTTCCAACTATAATTCCCTAAAGGGATAAACTGCTGTTTGTTTTTCCCGCGACGGGGGGAAAATACAACCAGAACGGAACTGAACGATGATATGATAAGATGTATAAATTGATCCGGCACTGTTCCGCGTAAGATATTAATATTTGTTTTAAATCATGTTTTGTTATTGTTTTCAATAAATAATCAAAGAGAACTACTGTAAAATAAATGACTCAACACTTCAAAACGATGACACCACACGTACATAGCTCAATGATCATTGAAGATGCGTAACAGAATTTATTTCATTCTAGTTTATTTAAAACTATATTTTAACGACAACATTAATGTCTTACATAACAACAAAATAAATGTGAAAAGGGAGCCAAAGTTCGGGAGAAACGACGTTCGGTATAATCGGCGTCACCGACAAAAGAGTTGATGTCTAACGGATGGTAAGTTCCGTAGCAGTTTCCTTAATCATAGCTGTAGGGATGTTCAATTCATTTAAAAAACAATTTATTGCTTTCTTTGAAATCGGATTTCTAACACGGCAAGTTTTAATTGTCAATAAATTACTTTAAAAAAGTTTGACTTCTCCAATTAGAAATTAACTTCCTAAGTTACTTGATGAGTGAGCCACTCAGTGAATGATAAAAATGACACTTTTCAGACCTTAATAATACCATAACTATAAGAGGGAGATTAATGAAATTTAGGATTCTAACTATTCAAGGGGGCTCTATTAGACATACAATATTGCAAGTTTGTAGTTCTAATAGTTTGTGATTAAAGCGGGGTCGAAAGTACTTGAAATTGTTCGTGTAATATACACATGGCTAGTATCTCACTGTTCTCTTTTCCTTTGTTGCAAACTTCGCTGACACACTGCGATGTGTCTAAATCTTCTTTCGGTTTGCTTTAACCGTATTTCTCTTAACACAGTCAGTTGTCGTTGTTCATAAAATGCGCTATTGACATTTCAAATTCTACTTGTATTGACTTAAACATTTTTACGATTATGTCTTGTATATCAGTTTCCTTCTGCAAAGAAGTTAAAATATTCATTGATGTAGATCACTATAAGTAGTTAAGTTTTACTTACATGTAAACTGCGTCACAGAGAAGATACAAAACTATATAAAATGCATTAATGCGATAAAATAGACACGCGAATAGATATATACGTATTAAAAAAAGTGAAATTCTAATTTCGAATAATAATATACGCCCAGTGATGAATTCACACGGTTATTAGCTACAAATAGGGAAGACTTTATGATAAATTCAGATCTTAAACATACGAAGCTGACTGGAGCCCGGCTCTGATATTTCTCCATTTTTGAGAGAAATGTAAATTCCAGCCAAAGCGCACAGAAACTGTAAATAAGAAACGCTTCAGTACTTTCTTGTATTGCAATATTAACAAAATATTATTGTAAATATTATCGCGTGTTTATTACTGCAACATTTCATTTGGCAATTGAGAAATCTGATATTGATGCTAAATACTAACTGCATGCCTCACTCCCTCTGGGAAGAATAAAACATATAGCAGAACTTGAACAGCTGAAGAAGAAAACCCCTATTTTTATGAGATCATTCTTTATTAAAATGAGCTGGCATGTGTTCCAATCCACGAGGTATAAAATACCTAATTTAGCTTCCACTCAACCTCGACAATAGCCGTTTCTCTTGCTACTACTTTTCTGCAAAGCTTAATATTTTTAATTTTTTAAGTTATAGCTGCTGTTGCTTAAAAACTAGCGATTTCAAAACAATAAATGGACTTATAATAATTTAAATAATAAATATTAATAATAACTATATGTAATTTATAATTCAACTAGTTAATAATATTCGGCAACTCTTCAACATTAGTGCATCTAACGCCATATATTAGTACTTTTGGAAATAATTATTTAGTTTCTTTGTTTTTTTATTTGTTTTTTTTAAACTTACTGTTATAATTGTACGTGACTGTTATAATTTACATATATATATAAATACTTAACTGGTATAATTTACATATATATTGTGATTTATGATAGAATAACGAAGAGTAACAGAACAATCAATCTCGCTACATAACAGTGAGCTTTGGCATAAATATTGTTACGAAATGTCCAGGCGCGGTAAGATAGCTTCCTCGCAAAGCAGGTTTAGGGTTGCTATAAAATGGTAAGGGAAGGCAGGGTTGCCACATTTGGCGAGAAATCGCCCATTTGGCGACAAAATTGGCGATATGCTATAGATGCATGGAGAACCTTCTAGAACGAATTCTTCCTGGTTTAGCCCAGAACGTTCTCGAATACAAGCCAAAAGCTATATAAACCCTGTTGGTACGCGGAGAGTGAGTTGGCGTTTCGTCTAGCGAGCTGATAGTCAGTCAGTAAGCGAGTGTCTAGTTGGTCCTCGACTACATCGAGAGCGTTTCTTAGTATCGCGAGATAGTGCATCGTCGAGTTTTATCTTAGAGTGTGTTGAGCTTCGGGAACGACTGAACCGAGTCGGAAGCTGTACTCTAGCGTATCGTCGAGTGCATCGCGAGTTCTAGCGTGGAGAGTCAGTCTCGAGAGAACGTGGAGTTCCGAGAACGACTGAGCAGAGTCGGGAGTTGTACTCTGTGCTTTGCCGTGAAGCTGTCTGCACCGTTACAGCCTGATAGTCTGAAGGCTGTGTCGCTGATTGTCTCAGCGTGTTTATAGCTGTCTTTTTAAATACTGGTCAATAGAGTGTGTTTTGATACTTCATCAAGTGTCGCCGTCGTTATTCACTCCAAATCCACGAACCCTTGAAGAGAAAAAGTAACAATATTAAATGTGTATGATCTGACAGTAAAATAATATATTGATACGGTACAAAGTTTAAAAGAATATAAATTGAAGTATTGGATCTGTCGATTGTAAGGTAGGCGGAAAGTAAACCACCATTCTTCGTCCCATCAAATTGATGAAGGCCGATGTAGTTTAGCTGGTGAGATAGCCTCAGTCATAGAACGAATATTCTGTACGTGTATTACGTGTTCTGTAATTTCTGAGGCTATGACGATAGATGTGATGTACATTTGACTTCAGTGTCCCAAAAAGTAACAACAGCTAGTGCTCTGATAATCTGAGTAATATTTGGACAAGGTTTGTCTTGGTCCAAGTGATCCCAGTTTGTCTCGGACAAAGTGTCTTATTACTAGTAGCTCTGTCAGGATTGAACACTTCGTGAATTCCATGTGGTGAACTACGAGCCATATGAAAATTGTTTTATTTTGTTAAGAATAACCGTAAAACTATTCGTTCTCATTCACATATAAGTAAATGGAACAATAAACCGATTCTCTTTTTGAAGGATTTCTTTCTTTTCTGTTTAACCCTACTTTTATTTATGCCACACTGTATGCAGACTATCCCAGGAAAAGTGGGACGGTATTATACGGCACATTAGATTGTTTAAAAAATACTCATTGAAAAGGTTTCAGCTCACCATTTCATCTAGTAGATAGAAGACTTCAGAATTCCGTGAACTCATTTTCAGCCGAATGAAGGGCACAGTACTGTAGGAACGGCTGCGAACATCGACAGTGCCGGATGCGTGAGGAAAACCGCAAAGATAGATGGAAGTATGTGGTTAAAAATAAGAGATCTGCCTATTTTAATGCCTTGTGAGTTACAAAAGCAGTACCAAATGATGAACAAACTCAAGGACTGCCAGTACATGATGAAATATGCTCAGATATCTGACAACACATGGTAGAACCTTCTTTAATATTCACAGTGGCAAATGCGATATGTATAGCGTTATTACTATAGCGGCATATTAATTGACCGCTAAACGATACAAACAGTAGTATATATTTGCGGTTGTCTCTTACTGTATCCTGCGCAGTTAACACCTCATAGTTTATACTAAATTTGTGGACTTCTGATGCCAATGGGGGTAGCCTAGCATCTTCAGTTATGGATTTCTTATCGCGTTCAGAATTGTTCGATGTCCAAGAGTTAAGTTGCTCGATGTCGAAAAGTAAATGAATACAGTGCATTCCTCTGTAATAGTTAAGTATTTCTGTACACCGTCGAATTTTACACAGTTCCATAAAAAAAATTAAAGGTTTCAACAGAGAAAGCTACAAACGGAGAAGATATATCTCAGAATAAGTCATGTTGTTCTATTTGTTTAACTGGATGTAAGAACAAAGGTAGCGATGAACCGTTTCAGTGGCTTTATCATTTATTTTAATGTTCCGATTGCATGTTAAAGCATTATCGCACTTTCTTGTGGAACAAACTGTATTCGTTATTGCAGTGGATACAAGGAGAAAACAAATCTGCGGTAATTATGAACAAAAGGAAATACAGTCCTATGTCAGTATATTTCTGTAGTTTTAATTTTTTATCATGTTTTCTAATTTAAAATGTTTCTGTTTTTCCAGGACTCTTTCCTCCTTCAAGTGGAACAGCTCACATTAATGGATGTAATATTTTGACGCAGTCTGCAGATTCACGTAAACGTTTAGGTGTATGCCCACAACATGACGCACTGTATGGTTCACTTACTGTTGAGGAGCATTTAAAAATATACGCTGCAGTAAGATTATAAATATTTCAGAATACACTTATACACTCACTTCCAAAAGTTAAGCACAAAGATGTAAAATGCAAAAAAATAACAAATAAAGTTTGGATTGACACAAAATTCGGCAGGAAAGTAGCCTATATATTAACGCGTAAAACAAAATCAATAATTATATACAGAAATGAAAACAATATTAAATTTTTCTAAGTTATCAGGTAATGACATACTGGAGATTTAAACAGAATTATGTATAAAGTGAAAAAAAACAGTTAGAGGATGGACTTGGGTGTGGAATGACGCGCTGTTGCGATACAAAATTATTGTCAACCACCGCAGAATTAAGTAATCGCCATTCTTCTTGTAGAACAGTTTCCAGCTTAATAAAAGAGGCCGGAGGTGAGAAACGTAAAGATACAGCACGGCCGAGAGCATGACAAAGATTTTCAGTGGGATTAAGGTCGGGCGAATATGCTGGCCACGCCATACGCGCAGTTCTTTCACTCTCCAGGTAGTTATCGACGATGTCAGCTCTATGGGGACGTGCGTTATCATCCATTAAAACAAAAGTAGGGCCAAATGCTGCAGCGTACAATCTCACAATGGGTTCTAGGACTTCATCTCGATACCGGACAGCCGTCAAAGAACTCTGTTTAAAGATGTGCAGGTCGGTGCGGCATTTTAATGAAATCCCTGCCCACACCATAATGCTTCCGCCTCGGAATGCGTGTTGTTTTGGGACTGATTGCATGCTCGTTGTTCACGACATATTCTTATACACTTGTCATCTGGCTCCAGAGCAAATCTTGACTCATCAGTAAACATGACATTGTCCCAGTCAGACACATTCCAATTGACATGTTCCCGGCACCACCTCTTGATTGGACGGCTAGAGGAACACAAACTCGAGGTACCCGGGCGTACAGTCCACTCATATGTAATCTTCGGCGTACAGTAGCTGCATATATCGCCTTACCAATGGACGTTGTAACCATAGATATCACACGTGTGGAAGTCGCTCAGCAATTCCGCTTGGCTACAATAACAATATAAGGATCTTCTGCAGGGGTTGTAACCCTTGGGCGACCGGCTACGGGCCTTCGGACAACTGTCTGTGTGGTTTAAAATTGTTTCCAAAAACCTGAAATTACAGAATGATGAACGCCGAAGAAAAGAGCAATATCTGTAATCGGTTGTCCTGCTTCAATGCACCCCACAGCACGCCAGCGCTCAGAATCTTCCATTCGTCTTCTGGAAGTCGTAGAAACACGTATGTCTGGAACACAGATTGTACAAAAATTTTAAACACCTTGTATCAGCACTTACAATCAACTTCTGTAACCCTTCATAAAGCTGGCTTCTTATAAGTCTTCTTTTTTTGCATATTTCTTGACAAGAAAGAGCTATTGGCTGTTACCTAACATATTTGCATACTTCCATCTACCTCTGCAGCGAATTGCATCCTCTTCAATTCTGATTGGCTTCCGGAAATTAGCATTTTCGTCTCTGTGCTTAACGTTTGGAAGTGAGTGTATATCAAAATGTATTTATTGTCCAAAAACATTTTAGAGTTGAACATGGCAAATGTGATAAGAATATTTGTACTTAAACTGTCATTATCTTGTCCGATAAAGTACTGATTATATTGTTTAGCAACATTTTGCTTATAATAACATGTTTTCGTGATACTAATTCTTGGTGCCAAAATTATTTTTATGATTTTCGACGTGATGTTTATAATGGCTAATTTTCCTTTTGGCCTCCCATAACACCATACATATAGAAAATGTTATATTTCCTTAAATGTAGATGAACGTCTTGGAATATATTAAGTTAAAAATTGTATTATGTTAAAGCAGTGCAGGTAGGTTGAGGTAGTGTAGCATGTGTAGCAATGCGAACTACTCATCTTATACTTCTTCATCACAATCTCTATTCAGGGCTTCTAGGGAAAAATGAAATGGCATTGGATAAAGTGAATTACTTTTCAGAATTTTATGTGTCCATGCAATGACATTTTATTCTTTATTATGGAGAGAGATATTTTGCAATTTTTTTAAACTTTTTACTACTTTTCTAGTTGTTTCTGACTCTTTTCCTTTATAACGCAGACATAACTTTTGTACTTGAAGTTTAGTCGTTGCGCTATCCATTTTCATTACTCATCAGTACAGAAAAGACTGCAAATGAATCATGCATGCAGTATTTCCTGTGCTTTATGTTTGGCGTTTTATTAGGGAAATAAAATATTTAAACTTAGACTTAAATCATTGTTTCATCTATTTTCTTTATTCTTTAGAACTCTAGAGACACATTGCCCTTCACTTGTATCGGGAATCATCTTTCATCTTGGAACTAAAAGCAAAATGAATTTTGTTACCTTGACGCAGAATCTATAAAAGCTACTGCGATTTCAGTTGCTCTTAAAATGTGAACTGATATGAAAATACTGTTTGCAGTTCAACTTACCACAGTTACATTTGTGATGGGTTTTCTGATTATAAATTCTTTATTTTTCAACAAATAATTTCTTAATACTTAAATTATCACAGTAAGAGCTGCTTAATGTGATCCCATTTGTCCGTGTCTGTTTTGGTAACATTAATCGAACGATAACATTAAGCGATAAAAAAAGGTGTTTTTCGAAATATCAATGGAATTTAGCTAATTTAATATATATAGAATTTAAAATATGTAAATACTTTCTTTCAAGGACTTTTAATCAGGAAAATATTCATTAGCATTTGATTTGCTGGAATTCCTATGCAAAAGTTCGTTAGTGAACTGTTTATAATGTTTCTGGAAATAAGTTGACTGATACTGTACCTCTAATCTGATTACTCATACAGCACCCGTATGTATACTAAATTCTGGGATTTGATCTTGTTTTTCAGAAAGTTAATAGCATGATGTGCTTTCAGGAAGCGAAGGGTAGATGTCTTGTTCTGATATTGAATCTTCATCTTGAGGTTTTCGTCAATAACTATCCAAATGTTATCTTCCTCTCAATTTTTGTTAGTTGAAGATGTTTTTACTTCTTCATCTTCTTTTATTTTATCATTTTTAAAAGTCACAGTATGCTTAAAATATTACTTTTGTTATTTTTTTCTGAAACGCAGTTCCAAGACTTTACCTTAAATCAAAATCAAGATTCTTGGTGACTTCGTCTTATTTTTGACGGCATAGCTCTGCCAGTTGGCGATTTCTTTCCTGTTCTTCGGCCTTACAGAGCGAGTGATTTTATCTTTTATTTGACATTATTTTAGTTTAAAAATTTTCTTCTGTAATATTTTGATAGCATTAAATGACTTGTTCATCACAATAAACAATATATTTTCCTTGTTTCCGTGTACAAATGGGCGGGGCTTCGACAATCGATAACATTATCCGAATAGCAACATTAACGAGAATCACATTAAGCGACATTTACTGTATTGCCTTTTTCTGTGCATTGATTTTTCTTTTAAGAAATTATTTTCAAATGTTATATCAAATCTGCATTTAACACGCTAAGCGCCAGGTCTGCTTGATTTTCCTTTCCGTTTAGCCCGCGATATCAGATTTCACCGATATACTGGCGGCCAGAGATCTGTGTAGAAATGGTAATAGATAGATTTGAGAGAGGAATATAATTTTAAAATTGTATATCGTGATTCAATAGTGATTAGCATAGCCTGAGCGGAAAGTATACTTTGAGTCACCAGTGAACTGATATGCGGTCCGAACAGAGAGTTGATATTAATGAAATATAAATTTTTATGAAGGGTACTTAAGTATTAACGCAACCACCTTAGTAGGACTCGCCAAATTTCCAAAATATGCTTAACTCTGGCAACCATGCGCATAACCATTCTTTCAGCAACCGTGCTCATAACAATCGTTTCAGTCAAGCAACGCCGCCATTTTCGTATGCGCTCTTTATTTTTGCATTTCAAGTTCAAGCAGGTTTTATAAAAACAAACTGTGATATTTTTTTGCCTTAGTTTTAAAATATGAGCTTGTGGAATTCGTCAGCAATGGAAGAAACTGCAATAACATTTCTGCAGAAATATTTAATTTCGCGGAAAATTTTCTAAAGAAACAACAAAGAAATGCATTTAGATAGCCGCAGTTGGCGGGAATTGCACGAAGACGAGTCTCCGCAATTCTGTGATGTTTTATGGAGCGAAAAGGGATCGCTGTATACTTCGGGAAATGAATACCGCAAAATAATTAAAGACGTACGTTTTCTTATCATGTATTGATAATGTTGTCCGACTTACGGTAAATATCGATAGTTTGGGAAGCTTTATAAAAAAAGTCGCGATAACCACCAGCTTGCACCTGATAAATAGCTTTTACCTTTTAATTTGTAAAAAATCGCCATATTGCACCAAAGTGGTTGCGTTAATACGTAAGTACCGTATGAAGATACAACCATGCGAAATATGCAAATAAAGGGACAAATCAAAAGAGCAGATACAAATATGGAAACACGATATGGACACAAGTATGGGCGTCTGGAAACACTAATATGGAGGTCAGCAATGACTGCTAATAGAGCGTTTCATTCGTGCTGTCGCTTATCAATAGTTAATCTAATCAGCTGTTTGAGCTACGAATTGCAATCGCGTTGCTAAAATTAAGTCCATAACCACTAAATGCGCATTTTGATTTTAAGTCTGAGTGAGGGGTTTATTTTCCGCCGTAAATTAATTCCTCTAATTCGGAAATTGAAAATACTGCTGTGTAAAATATAAAATTCTCTCTTGTTGCAAGAAGTGTACATAATTTGTGTAGATCTTTTCGCTAGTTCAGTTTCAGATGCAGACATGTTATTACTTTCTGCATGTTACACGTTAAGTATTTTATTTAAAGTGCATTTTATTTCTGACTAAAGGATATTTTTTTTTTAGTTGAAAGGTGTAAAATGGAGTAATATCAGTAACGAATCAACCAATATTCTAAACATGTTGAAACTTGAAGGTAAACGGAATGAGCTAGCAAAAAATCTATCACTTGGAATGAAGAGGAAACTTTCCCTTGGAATTGCTATTATTGGAGATTCTAAAGTATGCTTTTCTCATTTAATTTAATGAATTCTTTTCAGTTACAAAATGACAAGTTTAAAAATAAATCCTGTGAGCTTGGCACTAAATATGTAGGATGCTTTAAAATTATTTATTCATTTTATGCCAAAAATTATTTAGCCACGAAAATAACAATGCATCAGAATATAATATTTCGATATACCTAGCAATATGAGTACATTTCAGTATCGAATTGGAAGAGAAACACGATAATGTGCAATTTAAAATTAAGCAAAAAAGCAGCTTTAGTTTGGCGTAGGCCATTACAATGTATTCCTTCTTCCAGTTTTGTTCAAATGTGTGTCACTTTTCATAAATTGATACTAAAAGCTGTTTTAGCATGGGAGGTTAAATTTTATTCAAAATATTTGAAAACAGAAATTTTCATTATTAAATACTGTAACTGTCTCTTTGTACACTTATAATTTTTTTTTAAATCCCAAACAAAGAAATGAAGAGCTATCATATTACGTGAACAAATTGCACCTTATATTTTTTCGAGAGGCTGTGATTAGGGAAGGCACTATATGATAATTATGCATGAGTATTAGCAAAATATGTTGCATCCCATCTTTCTGAAGCTCAGTTCTATCACAAAAGCCATCTAAAATCAGTGGTACCAAATACGATTTTTAACAAATCGAATAAAAAGAATGATCTGTTAACGATGGTTTTGCTTTCAAGCAGTCCAAAGAAATTCGCTCAGAAATATCAGCACATTGCAGTAGTCATCTTGCATAATAACCATGTTCATAAGAACCATTGGTAAACTCTAATTACTCGAATGCCATTAACTGCAGAGAGGTCCTAAGCCAGATGTCTAAGAGTTGCAAAACGGTTCTTTTGCAGCAAGTGACAACTAACAGTTTCTGGATACTGGTGTTTTCCTCGGAAGATTTCGGCCACGAAGACGTTCGAGTTTACTGACTCCCTTCGAGCCTACTGACTGTATCAGAGATGGGACAAAGGTGAAGCAAATGAGGCATTTGCTTTAAGTGAATAACTTAAAGGGGCGCCAAATTAACTGTGAAAATTTAGGAATTAGTTTTAAAAAAAGAAGTTATAATTACTAAGATTCAACTTAAA
Source organism: Stegodyphus mimosarum (assembly GCA_000611955.2). NCBI lineage: Eukaryota > Metazoa > Arthropoda > Arachnida > Araneae > Eresidae > Stegodyphus > Stegodyphus mimosarum. The sequence continues at coordinate 20,501 of KK121107.1, read as the reverse complement.
AACATTTCAAGACTCATATAATAATTGTGTGTTGAATTAAGAGAATTAAGAGAAACATTAATAATACTAATTTATTCTCGGAAGTGCTGAGGTTTCATATTTTTATATAGTATATTGTTTTTTAACATTAAAATTAGGATCCAACATATAGAACTAATCTATTGAAGTTAATTTAAGCTTGTTTTAAGAAGCTTAAATTAAATTCTTAAAACAAGCTTAAATTAACTTCAATACGTTAGTTCCATATGTTGAACCTGCCTAAAAAGAACCATGCTGCCGACATTAGTATTTTCGTAGTGTCTCCCTTGCAGTTTATAGCTTGTACTGCTCTTACTTCGACATAATGCCCTTTGAAAAGCCACTAACTCAGTATGGACTGCAATGCAGTCGCCAACATTTTCTTGCGGCAGACCTGAAATGTAAAGTTAATTTCGAATAGCGTAGGCAGACTAAACAAAAATGTCTGAAGATGAAATGTATGATATTATATATCTTTTGATTCATTTATTGAGATGAAATTTGCCATTGAACAAGATTGCATGAGTAGAGAGTTTGTTTTGTGACCGGCTCTGCGAAGTTTACTATTATTTTTGCAGCAGTTACACATGTTGCTAAACGGTTTAAACAAATGAGCATGTTAGTCTGCCACATTCTTTGTGAAGACTGGAAAGTAAACATAAGGACTGGAGTAAGAGGTAAGACGTGACCTCTCTCTCTCTCATCCATTTTTAAGCTGTTCTGTTGTTTAGAATGAAACAATAAAATAAATAGTTTAAAACTTAAAAAAATTAAAAAATTAAAAATTTGGCAAATCGTTTTAGATCATTTTAATTTAACCGTTACTGATATAAAAGAACCATACTTCAAAAGTATAGTTTCGTTTCATTAATTGTAAGAGGAGCGATATAAAGAATATGTTTAAAAAGATTTCTATTGCTAAAGAAATTTTAAGGCATATAGCTGTGGAAAGTTCGAATCGTGTAGAAAGTGGAATAAATGGCACGATAAAAATGTTGATTTAAAGATGATAATAAAAATTGTAAAACGGAAATCAAAACAGGAAAGTTAGTTAGACCAGGGTTAGGAAACATGTTTATTGCTGCCAATAAAAATTAGTCGTAAATACCTATCATATTCGGAAAATTTAATGCATTGAAGCCCTACTGAGCTTAGAATAAAAATAAAGCATGAATTATTGTTTAAGCTTATTAATTTTAATATTGCGCTTATATTATAGTGGTATGAGGAGAATGATAACTTGTGAAAATTTTGCCTGTCAGCCGATATATTGGTAATCTTTGAATTAGCGTTAGTTCATATATGAAGTTCAGCTCAAACTCAAATAAACCTTTCTTGAAAAGAAAAGTGTGTGAATGTTAACTACTAATTCGTTAATTAATCGTTCAAGGGATATAAAGGACTAAAAGGCTACAGGGGCTATCTGCTTTCAAAACAAACTGTTAATGTTACCCATTTGGCCCTTCTGGGTACGAACATTAACTAAAAAATCAAGAATTAGAACAACACTTAATAAGGTATTTCTGCCGCCTTCTTAGCATGCCTTCGTGGTGTAGTGGTCAGCACGCTCGGCGCGGATTCGAGAGGTCCGTGGTTCGAGTCCCAACGAAGCCATTGCTCATTTTTCATCTCTCCTGTTTCTAAATAACCTAATGTCTCTACAGTGGCGCCCGAACTAAAAAAGGTGGATGATGATGATTTTCCACTACCAGGATTGTGCGATTGGGCTCCCTAATCCCCAGTTGCCCTTTAAAAGGGGGAGTATTTAAGGTATTTCTTCCGCCTGCTTAGCATGCCTTCATAGTTTAGTGGTCAGCACGCTCGGCGCGTATTCGCGAGGCCTGTGATTTGAGTCCCGGCGGGGGCATTGCTCATTTTTCATGTCTCCCGCTTTCAAAAAATACCTCATGTCTCTACTCACTGAGTATTTAATGATAGCTAAGAAGAATTTTCGGATTCAGGAAATATTTCTTAAAATGAACGTTACAAGTTTAATTCTAAGCTGAAAGGGATTATTTGTTGATCTATAACAGAAATGAAGAAAAAATGATGATGTTGACAAATTCATACACTTAACACAATTTGAGGCAGTGACAGAAATATGTTCGGATATGTTTAGGAAAGAACCACCATTTCATACGAAATTGCTCGGTTTGCATCAGTGTTACGATCTACATAAGTTTATTAACGTAAATTAAAGGCTGTTATGGATTTTGAGACGTTAATAAACTAATTACGGCAGCAAATTATTACAAATCTCCTATAAATAAATCGCAACTTCTGTTAAAGTACGAGATATGTTTCGTTATAGAACAACTCTCGCTAACCCTCTCTTTTTTTAAACAAAAAGTTGAATGTGCAAGAGTTGTCTGTCAGCCACCATTAATTTAAAATTACTAGTTGTTATGTCTTACAGCATATTTTCAAAGTAAATATTGTCAATGAAAGTTTTTAAAAGCGTGTCGTTTTATTTCGTTCGTTGTTTACTTTTGTAATTAAAACAAGAAATATATTTCTTATGTTTAGAAAAAATTTACTGCTGTCGAAATCATGCAGCTACGTACAGTTCTGAATTCTTTCTAGAAACAATATTTTTTTTTTTTTTTTTTTTGTATTTTAATCAAGTTGATGGGATGCATCCGTTAAGAAAAAAAAATTGAAAAGTGACATTGATATGCGACTTTCGTCAAGAACAAAAACTTTTTGAAGAATTAGATCCACAATTTGCCGTTCGTTGGTTATTTAAAGACATAGAATCAATTCATAAATCGTTGCAAAGGAGTGAAAATAATTGCATTTTGAAGCAACCCATTTCAGATTTTTATTTATGTTATCGACATGGAATTTAATACTGCAAGAAATAGAAAAAGTAATTGAAAGTTTGCAATCAGAAACTTAACTGCCTATAAAGCCGCACGCTTAACAGAGGTGTCCTCCAAAAGCATAACAGCAAAAACATAGTGGATTAAAAAGACGTCGTACAAAACATCGTGGGAGAAAAGAAAGCAAGAAGAAAACATCGTTGTTCTAAAATATCTTGGTATAAAATTTCGTCGTCGTATATAAAACGATTCAAAAACATTCTGTTTTAAAATATCCTCGTAAAAATGTCGTAAAACATAAAGCATCTACAAATCATAGGATGACAATAACGCAGATATGTGTTTTTCACGTTTGAAAATTTGTAAATGTGTATTCACATTATAGATTGTGAGTGGGAGAGGGAATAAAGAATATTTTTAGCTCTCTTTTTTCATATTTTTGGACTAATTTATAATATTTTGCCAGAACACACGAGCAGCAGAAAATTTAAGCATTCAAAATCTGAAATTCACAAAAAAATAGCACTATGTATAGCAGATAACAGAATTTTAAATTTATGTACTTGTCTGTTAAAAATTATTATTTAATTAATCTTCTTTATGGAGCTGTATTGGTAGTTTTCCGTGAAACAATATAGTCCAACGATATTAGAAAAGGGAAGATGAGTAACCGAATGTGTTTACCTATATTAAAGATATAACTAATTGAAGCAAGACAGGAATTAATTTTTACTAAAAGCATTTCAGATTAATAAAGTGAAAGAAAATAATTTTGCAGTTTGATAATTAACTAAACAATTTTAATATCAGTAAGCTCATGCAGTTACTCATCTTCTCTTTTCTAATTTTTTAAACACTATTATTCATGAAAAACTGCCAATACATCTTCATAAAAGAGATTAATTAAATAATAACTTGTAATAGTTAAATACACAAATTAAAATTTCTATTAACTGCTGTATGTAGGATTAATTTTCTGCGCCTTTTCAGTTTCTGAATGCTTAAGTTTTCTTCTTGCTTTTTAGCAAAAATTGTTAATTAATCAAAAAATATCAAATAGAGATGTAAAGTTATTCCTCATTCCTTCTTGTGTTCACAAATCGTTATGTGAATGCACATGTACAAGTTTTAAAATCTTAAAAACACAAGTCTGCGATGTTATCGTCATGCGATGATTTATAGATGCTTTATTAATACTATATTTTTTACGAATGTTTTAAAATGTCCATGTTTTTGAATCGGTTCATATTAAACGACAGTGATTTATATCACTATGTTTTAGATCTACGGTGTTCTCTTCTTGCTTTCTTCTCATCCCATGGTGTTTTGTACGACAACGTTTTTCGTCTTGCGCTATTTTCTCCCCAACGTTTTCGTCCGCGATGTCATGGCTGCTATATTTTCGCCTGGAACCGAGATATTATGTCTTTCTTTACAGGAGATTAGAGAGAATATATTCACAGTCTTAAGAAACATAAACATTTAGCTCTAGAAACAAATATATCAACACAATTTGAACAGAACTGAAAAAGAAATGTAAATAAACAGAACTGGGCAGAATCAACTGATAAGAAAACTAACTTTCTGGGAAAAAAGTTAAAGTAAAAATTAAGAAGTGTTAAATGTTTTAATCTCGTATTTGAAATGACGGTAATAAAAATGAACGTCACTGAATTTAGATAATTTAAAGACAGCAGTTTATAATTAATTAACTCAGTGATAACAATGATTTTGCAATGTTTTTGATGACGATTTGCAGTGTTCGATGATGATTTGCATGATCTTTTATGATGATTTGATGGTGTATGATGATTTGCAATGAGTTTGCAAGTTTTTAAAACATGCAAAAGAAATTTCATCAAACCGAAAATGATGAAAAAATTAATTTGGTAAGAAAACCTTCTAAATATGGCCCATTTTCTCTATTGATCATAAATTAAATAATCGAGAAGATTTGGACAAAAAAACAAGCTATTGACGTTTGTTATTAACTAAAAGTAGTTTTTAAAACTTTTTTTACTTTTTCATTTAACTGTAAATCATGATATTACTGCGGAAATACAGTCGGAAACATTCAATGTTTAAAAACCACGCTGTATCAATAATTCCAGATACTAAAGCAACTACAAGCGTAGAACATTATAAACAATAATTAACAAATATTGTTTAGATCAATCTATCCGAAATTGGAAACAGCATTAAAAATATTTTTGACGTTGCCAATTACGGTTGCTTATGGCAAAAGAAGTTTCATCAAGACTAAAATGATGAAAAAATTAATTTTTGCAAGAAAATCTTTTAAATATGGTCGATTGTCTCTATTGAACATGGATTAAATAATCGAGAAGATTTTGACAAAAAAAAAGTTATTGACATTTGTTAATAACTAAGTATTTTTTAAAACATTCTTACTTTTTCATTTAACCGTAAATCATGATATGCGTCATTTCTCTGAATATATATCGAGCTGTGGTTAAAGAGATATATTTCTATAATTTGAAATAATTTCCTTAATGGATATAAAAGTATATAAATATAGTTAACTTTTACTGCATAGGATTTTTTTGCTTTCAGTTTATCTGCGAGCAAATACATGCACAGCACTGAGTCTATTTTTGAAATTACAACACAATTACAATTAATTACGTTTGGTATAATTTTAATGTTATTCCTACACTTAGCCTAACTTTTACAATTGTCCTTTAGTTTGAACACCTCTAATCATCGCCTATTTGAATAACTTTTTTCTCACAAGTAAATTTGATTGTGATATCTAAGGAATTTTTGCAGGTTTTGATTTTAGATGAACCAACTTCAGGAATGGATGTGGAAGCTCGACAGAATGTTTGGAATGCTCTTCTGGACTCAAGACCCGGTCGTACTGTTATCTTGACAACACATTCTATGGAAGAAGCAGAGATTTTAGGAGATCGAGTGGCTATAATGACAGAGGGAGAAATTCAATGCTGTGGCTCACCTTCGTTTTTAAAGAGAAAGTTTGGTAATGAGATTTCAGATTTTAAAGTAGATTTCTTTAAATATTTCGTATTTTAGAGATGTCTTTCATTATTTTGTTGAATTTCGAATATTAAGGTCGTAGTTTGGAAATAACAAGTTTTCAGCAGTTCCTAGTTGAATGGAAAACTAGCTTATTTGGAACTAAATTGAAAAAAACTGGTTTATGTTTTAAAATTTGGAACTAAATCGAAAAAACTAATTTTATTTTATAGTACAATTATCAGTATTTCACTGATTAGAAATATTATATAATGTATCATAATGAGTAATAAAAGTTCTATGCTATTATTAAATGATCGCAAAATAAATGGCCCGATTTCAAATGGCTTTGATTTTTAAAGTTTGCAGACACAGAGTAGAAAATGTACTTGAAGGGCATAGATTATTGTCCACTTTTCCTTTTTAAGTATTCTGTGCAACATACTTCAGCTATTTGAAAACCATCGAGACGGTAATTAAGCTATCGCTGTGCCTGCTTCAACATTAAACGTGGATAATTAATTTTAGTTTTTGTGATCTTTTAAATCTTCAGGCGAACACAACTTAACTTACCTTCAAAGCCTTCTCTTTAGAATTTCTATCTCTGTTTTTTCTCTTGAAATTTTATAAAAATGTAGATTGGAAGTCTGCTGTACTTATGCTTTGAAGGTGTTATTAAAACACGTGCTCAAGGTGGTCTGAAGAGCAGTGTCTTGCAATATGAAATTTAAAGCATTGTTTGTAGTTTCATTATCTATAATATAATGAAATAATTTCAGTAGTTGTTTTCTATCCAACTTTTTTAGAAGTGGTTGGAGGTGTATACATATCAAACAAGGTAAAATTTACCAGAAGATAGTTACAGGCGAAACTTGTCGCTTCAAAGAGTACAATCCATGTAAGACTTCTGAGAATAATAATGTGTGGATGCTGACTTGTCTCTTTTATCTTTTATGGGGCGTGAGCCTAAAACTTTTAGCCCATTTATGATGCAAAGTTCCCAAAAGTTTTCCTATTAGCATTAGCAGCTGTGAAGTTTTAGACCATTAGGTATGTAAGAATAGGTAGACATGTTTGCAAAGAAATATATGATTTTACGTTTACAGATCTGTGTTATAAATATCTGTTTTGAGATAAATTTTGATCTTTTCTAATTCAAGAAGCTAATGCTTGTTCATTTAAAATTCATTAACCAGTGTTTACTTCTGATCTGACAATAGATGGAAATCAGTCATCTGTTTTACATCATAACAAATTAATTTGACATATAACTTTTCAGAGTAATCCTGACTTATGGCAGATTAGGTGCTTAGGAACAATTTTTATAGCTACGTGTACCTTTTCGTTGAAGAGATAATATACACTGGCGTGCAAAAATTAAGGTCAAAGTCAAAAAATTAGCATATCAGCTGAACGAAGAGGCAGAGCGGACAGAAAGACCAATCAGGAGATTAAGTAAGGTGATGTAAGGTAGCACAGGCGCAAATATGCAGGTAGACGTAATGAGGGAGTGTCTGAGTAGTATAAAGCATGTTGTCGGTGTAAGATCAGTATTTCTGGCAAAGAGATTGCACGCCGTATATCAGTTAAAATCACACCGCGAATAATCAATCTGTTAGACGACATCTGGATGCTTTTACCCGAGGTCGAATCATTGGGAAGTTGGAGGAAGGCCGCTGTGGGACAAGTGTGGCTGTTCGAAGTTGCTTACAGCATCGTTTCACGACTTTGGAGACAATTAAAAAATAGAGGAACAGCTATCCGGGGGTTTAGTAGTAGTCGTCCACGAGGAACCACATCCGCAGATGACCGGTATATTGCCTTACAGGCCAGAAGAAACAGGCGGCAGACAGCGGGAGAAATCGCTAGACACACGAGACAGGCGACTGGACGACCGATATCGCGTTTTACCGTGGCCAGAAGACTGCACGGTGGTGGTCTGTTTGCACGACGCCCTGTACGGTGTGTACCTGTAACGCCTGCCCATCGGAGAAGGCGTTCTCTGTGGGGCCGGGAACACTGGAATTGGAGAGACAATGAATGGGGACGAGTACTCTTTACAGATGAGAGCAGATTTAGTCTGACTTGCGATTTTAGACACATACACATCTGGACAGAGCGGGGAACACGCAATAACCCCTTCAACATCATCAAAAGGGACTGTTTTGGAGGTCGCGGAGTTCTCGTTCGAGCAGACATAATGCTTTGTAGCCGGACCGACCTTCATATCTCCCAAGGAGGTTCGTCACCTAGGACTGCTATTGTAACGAGGTTCTTCTTCCTTACATAAGTCTTTTCACAAGGGCTATAGGTCCTCAGTTCCTCTTCATGGACGACAACGCTCCACCTCATCGCACAGTTACTGTCGAAGAGCTGTTGGAGAGTGAAGATATTGAACACATGGATTGGTCGGCAAGGTCTCTGGATCTAAATCCCGTCAAGCATGTACGGAACTTACTAGGGAGACCCGTGGCAGCACGTAACTTATCGCCAGTAACAATTCCGAAACTGTGATTGGTGCTACAAGAGGAACGAGCAGCAGTGTCTCAACAGCTCATTAACAACCCCATATCCAGCATTCACAAATGATGTGAAACCTGCCTAGCAGTCTGAGGAGATCATATCCCCTATTAAAGACCGGATGTTTCTTGCTGGACACCCATCACAGGGATGTTTCGGCCTTCAGTCGCATTGCGCTCCATGCTACTTTTTCAATAAAGCTTCTTTTTATCCCTCTGATTTCTCTTTTAGTAAGTGTTGCTTACATTACTCATGTCGTTACGTATTGAGGATCTTACGGTATTAAATGTGTTGATTTGGAAAGCTTTTGTACAAAGTTATATTGAAAAAACCGTCTCGTCCTTAATTTTTGCACACCATTGTATGTACGTTTAGCGATTCTCGGTGGCTTTGTTCCTTTTCCTGACAAAGTTGCCCGGCTCATTTAGACATCTGAGACTAGGTTGTCATTTTTTAGATTCAGTCTGAGCAATTTCTTTTTTTATCAGATGATACTGCATGATTTATAATTGCTTCAGGCTGAAGTACTTTACATTTCTAATAAATTTAATTTCCTTTACTAATGTATTTAAACAGGGATTTTTTTCAATTTCACATTCCACTTCTCCTACATCAAAGTAAAAACAAACTATGATGTACACAATTTAAATGCAAATACTCAATTTAAATAATTGCAGTATCTCCTGTAACTACTAGTAAAAGAAGTTAGTCATTTTTATTTTAGAATTCATTTTGTTTCTTTATATTGCGTAAAGTGTGAACGTAGTTGCGTAAAGTGTGAGGTTTAAAATCGAAATATCAGTATTTATTTTCATTTTCGTCCATACATATGCATATTTTAAACGTAATCTTTGTATTTTATATTTGTCATATTTTGTTTTGTAATCTCAACTGGTCTTAAGGTTGCAATCATTTTATTAGTAGCTCCGAATGGGGACTGACAGAAGAATCAAAACATTTCAAGTAAAATGTGTTATTTAAGTTCTTTTTTTGAGTGTTCCTTTTTGCTAAATAAGAAAATACGTAATTATTATTTTTAGAATGCCCCTAACTGCAGCTATATGTCCGCGCCCCACATATTTTTTATGCTTTAAAGCTCATTCATCTCATAATATTCTAAGCCTAACTTAAAAACTGTTCACAGAATGTAAATCATAAAATTAGAACATAATAATAAGACTTGAAACATCCTGTGGATTGTATACTGTATACTAATAAGTATTTGGTCACCCATGCAAATGCCGGTATCTGCGATTCTAAAATATGTCACGCTCTCCGCCATTAAGTATCGTGTAGGAAACAACACTGGCATCAATCGCATGCAAGATGCCACGAAGTGCAGAGTTATCTGATTTTCAGAAAGACGTAATCGTCGGGTATCTTGGAAATGGCCGATTCCTAAGAGACATATCTAGCGGACTGAATTACTCAAAATCGACTGTGACCTATCTGATTCAGAAGTGGAAGGTGAGCGGTGATTGTCGGAATGTGCTCCCAGTTGGCAGACTCGCGAAACTGGAACATAAAGACAATTAATTATTTCTACGGGTGTTGCCCGTAGAAATTGGGAAGAAGTGCACCCAACCGATGGCCCACATACTCTAGGAGTTTCAACGGGCATCCGGGAGTATTGTTTCGATGAATGTCATTTGTAAGGAAGAACATCTGCTTTACAGATGCTCAACATCGTTTTCATGGTCTCGCCATAATCCTTTGATCACAAAATACAACCGCGCTGCTTGGTTAATGTGGTATAAATTATGTTGGCAGTGGACCGTAGGTCAGTGGAAACGGGTTCTCTGGAGTGACGAATCAAGGTTCACCCTCTATCGTTTAGATGGCAGGTTCTGGATCTGGCGTCTGTCTGAAGAACGCCTTCTGCCAGAATGCTTTGTGCCCACAGTTAAGTTCGGTGGAGGTGGAATTATGGTCTGTGAATGTTCCTCATAGTATGCATTGGGACCCTTGATCCAAATTCGTGGTAAGCTAAACGCCGACGCTTACTGCCCTATTTTGGACGACAGTGTGCTTCCTACGTTGTTGCAGTTTTACGTGTTGAACACATATTACTTTCAGAACGACAACGTCAGTTGCCATGTTGAGATGTTTGCCGTGGATTAGCATGGTGACAATGGGGTTAACCGAATGGACTGGCCTGCCCATAGCCCAGACCTGAACCCTATCGAGAACTTGTGAGACGATTTGGATCGCTGAATTAAGGGATGCTACAATTGTCCAGCATCGATGAAGGAACTCAATGTCTTCTGCAATCCGAGTGGAAGAAAATACCAATAACCGTCATACAAGGACTTGTGGAAAGCATGCCCTGGACGGTTAAGGCTGTAACTGCTACTCTTGGAGGATTTACCAGCTATTGAATATTAATAAATTTTGTTTTCCTTTTCTATCACAGGTGTCCGAATACTTATTGGTAGATAGTGTATAACTGGAATCTTAAAATCCCCAACTTCAAGCCAAGACAAATATATAGAATTAACATTTTACCTGTTTTCCAAAATAAAAGTTTTTAAACTTGGGATTCCATTTTCAAATGGTTGCCATCCACTGTTCAAAACAAAGAATGATCAAATTAAACATTTTAATGTTTTATATGTTTCGGATACTAAATTAGTATTTTTGTGTCTTAACAGTTCGTATAACCTATGTGCATAAACTTACCAGAAGAGTAATTTTTAAAAAAAATTTTAAATCTTTTTTACAACTACAAGCAGTAACAATTTTTACAGGTGAAGATATCCGGGCAGAATCATTCGATAACTTCATCAATCTATATCTCGAATATGAATAGTCTAGCGAATATTAAAAAGTATGGCAACACCAAACACTCTGTAAACGTGAGCATTGATCAACGGATTGCATCTACGGCACACACATTCGACTTTACTAATATGAGATTTTGGTGAACATATTTTCTAACTAATAATCATTTCCTTATTGAACTTATATTCTTGTTATGTTTTTCTTCGAGCAAAATTTGTTTAGGCAGAGTTGGCATCTTAAAATTCTCATGCATAGAAGTTTTTGGTACCTTTCTGTATTAAAAGTTTAAACAAAACTAAGCTCAGATCATTCTAGTTTCTTACATTTTTATACACTGAATGAACGTTTGTTCCCAATAGGATTGCGTGCCTGAATGTTTGTAACTCTAATGTCATATTTTTAAATTAACTAATTGATTGCAAATTTTTTATTTAACTGCATCATACTTATTCTCTTGAGAATTACGTGCTTCTGTATTATATGCAAAATTATTAATTTTTATTTCTTAACAATGGAAATAAAAATTAAGAAATTTGAAATTAATGTAATATTTCTTTTGCAACATTTTTTAACATTTATTTCGTTCACAGAATAGTAGAATTATTTACATTTAAAAATTATTCTAGGGGCTGGATACCATTTGCATATTACAAAAGCTGAAAATTTAGATCTGGATACATTAACTGGATTGTTACGAGAATATGCATCTGGATCTACTATGGAATTAGATACAGGGAATGAAGTCATTTTTTATTTGCCATTTGAGGGTGGTGCATCTTACGGAGACTTATTTGGCAAATTAGAAAGTCATAAAGACGATTTCGGCTTTACTAATTGTAAAATAACAGCTACAACACTAGAGGATGTTTATCTAAAGTGAGTATGTTGATATTATCTGGTAAAAATTTGCAAGGAACATAAATGTTCATTGTAGAAGAACATTTTCTTCCCAGTGATTTCTCTTTTACTGGCTTCAGTTGAAGTTGTTTAAATGTTTGTAGATGTTTGCAAAAGTGAATGTTTTATATGCTTCTATCATTTGTGTTAAATTTAAATTGTAATGATTATTTGATTTCTTGAAATGATTTTATATATCTAGCATGCAAATAAGTTTGAAGTAATTAGTCAAAGGAATTCTTTCACAATTGATATAATATTAAATCAATATTAATTTACAACGTTATTTGATAATGATATAATTAATAAGAAATGTAGTTGACACTCTGTGTAATAAGCCTTCTTGTTCTTCAGGAAAATGTGTTTAACGAGTGGTCGCTATAACAAAGCTGATACAATATACATTCATTAGTTCAACCTATTACACCGATTGTTGTAATAGAACAGTCGCTATCACAGGCGGTTGTGATAGCGAGCTCCAACTATATTAGTTTTTTATGGCATTACGATTTAGAGATTAAAAAATGGTAGCATTGAGATAAAATATAATATTTTGTCAATAAATGCAAACAATAATTTTTTAAAATCTTATATATACCCTCAATATAAATATCATGTCTTCACTTGACTTCATGTCTTGATATTTGGAAAACTTGTTCGCCAGAAATTTACCTGGTATTACAAATTTAATTATTGGATATCCTTAAATAACTGATTAAAGAATCGTAATCCAATTCTACCGTTTAAACACAATGTTTTAACTATATGGGTTAATTTATGCTCCAATAATCATTTTTTATTATACTTATACTATATGGCATTAGTATTGTAGTTCAAAAGCTTGAGCATAAACAATATTGACAATAGATATATACAATAACTCAATCCTGCATTATTCCTATTGAGTTTACATGTCTAATTCAGCATTTACTACGAAGAAAAATAAACTGTTTACTTAAGGTAATGCTTTTATGAGGGCTGAAATTACAGAGAAAGTAACTACAGGAACATCTCAGAAAATGATCTGGTTGTAGCTAATGTACTCAAACTTAATAGATAGACAGATAATTAATCAGTGGTATACTAAGGGACAAAAACTTCATTTAGATATTCATGCATTTCTCTGTATGATGTTATTGATTAAATAAATTCGGGTAAAATGCAAAACTATAAAATTAAATTAAAATTTGATAATGTGTTTCTTAAAAAATGAATCTGTTTCAAGATCAAATAATGTATTTTAGGTTTGTATTAGAATTCGAAAGAGGTGTCCTGTAATGAATTATAAAAATATGTAATTCAACGATTCACGGTAGGAGGTATATTAATGCCTCTGCAAAGAACTGATGTAACTTTTAGCAGGCTTTTACGATTGTATATGATAGAAATATAGGTACTTGCACAAACAAAAATGGGACAGCTCTGTATCTTCTGTTCTGCTGAGCGAATTGACGAAATTTAACATGCGTTTTTCACGTCTCGAAAGCACAACTTAGAAAATATAGCATTGTTCTAACCTTGTTATTCTGACACAAAATTGGATTTTTTTGAAATGACATGCGATTTTTTACCATATTTCGATTGTACTGCTCAAATGATGCCAAAGTGCCAGTTTTGTAATTTAGCTCCTGTATATTAATTGAATTTATTATATATTTTTAATATCCCTTTTTTAGTAAACTTACTTGATTCCTTCCTTCATAATTCGAAATTTAAGTTCAATCCACATAACATTAACAGCTATTTTCTGATTTGTTTTTAAAATTGGTATTTTTTTAGTAATTTTTATAATTCTTTTGAAAAACATTTTTGCATTATGACCTGTAAAATTTATACCATCTCCTTAAAATAGCTCTATCTCTAGGCATACCTTCAAAAAATTAGAGTTTATAAAAATTTCATATGATATACGTGAATTTATAAATTAGCGCGTTTTGAAATTTATACTTTTATTTCTGCTCATGCTGGATGAAAAAGGGAAAAGGAAAATATGTTGCTATAAATTAAGAATTTCGCTAAGTGAATTATTCTTGAGACAAATTAAAAAAAGTGCGCCAAGGTAAATTTTTAAATTCCTCGGTATGTTTCTAGCCAAATTTTACGAAATTTAATATTTGGGCATAGTTTGAGTCGTAGAATTGAAATATGAAAAGAAATCAGTACGCCTTTTCAAAAAAAGTCCGCTTTCATGTGAAAATACCTATGCTAGAGCAATGCTATGTATAAATCTAATATATAGACAAAGTCGCGCGTTCGAGACACGAGAAACACAAATTAAATATTGTCAGTAGGCTCAGTAGAACGGAAGATAAAGAACTGTCCCTCCCCCCTCTTTTTTTGTGTATTTGTGTCCAAGGTTTACATTTCATAAAACACGTCAGAGAGAGAGTCGATGGAAGCAAAATTCACTTATGTCAGTTCGGAAGTGGGGAACAAATACAGAATTTCAACCTGAAGATTTTTCTTATTTTAATCCACAAAAATTATACATTTTTAAACAGAGGTTGGCTTATTATACTATACGTCTTGAAAGCATAAAATCCTAGGTTTTGAAAGCAAATGAGATGCACCTTAAAGCGACCGTAAATCGATTTTTATACGACAAAACTATATTTACTAGGAATGAAAACCACGATAAATGTCATAGTTTGATGTATAATATATTTCAAGGTTATTAAATAATGATTACTTTGTCAGATTTATATTTTAGCATATTTAACTCTCAAATTCTTTTGTAACTTCATCAACTGCATGTTTCTTTAATATTTTACTTTTCGTAGAAAATTTATTAACTGTAAAGAACAAATCTCAGATATTGAAAAAAATTATAAAATGTAACAATTATAAGCGTCCACTATTTACCGAGTGAATAAGAACACTGAACTCTAGTTGCCGTGAGTGAGCTCATTAATCTGATCTAATCAAGACAAACTGACAATTTTTATTGTAGCAAGGAGTACAAGACTGTGTCTGGCGTTGGCAAGAGCCTTGGTCACCGTATAGGTGACAGTACGATTTACAAAAACAGTTGAACTCGGGATCAAATACGAGCAAGCAGTTTAGTTCATGGCAGACTTTCCATTCTATAACGTGAATATGAGCATCTTCTCTTAGAAGCTTCTTCTCGAAGATATTCTTTCTCTTAGGCAGATTATCATAGCGTATTTCACCGTTATCAAAATTAAACAAATCAATTATGTAGTTTTCATTGTGGTTATGAATGATTATTAAATCTTAAAGCACTTTTCAGAAACTTTTATTGGATAATGCAACGCTTGGCATATCTTTGTTGAGCCATGCGGGTTCAATGCTCGAAAGGTTTGCACAGATTGGCTTAAAATTATACAGCTGGCTATCAAAATTGCAGAATAATGCAAGAAGCAAAGATCTGAGCGTGAAATTTGCATAGTAGATAGCATGTATTAGATGAACGTGAAATTTGAATAATAGATAGACTATATAAAACATGAAAATGATTTATAATACATTACATAAATAATTATAAAAATAAACAATTACAAACAATGGCGCTTGCAACTTTTAATCTAGATTCCGTAGAGATAAGAAGTGAGGACAGGTGTTTCCTACGTGATTGCTTCTTGTATGTTTGAATAGGAATGCAGAGCTTCCTCGAACATAATATACAGCAGCATGTGTGTGAATTTGATATCAGGTGTATAATAGCATACTATAATTACGGATTATCATGTTGGCAAACTGCTGTTCATGTTGTTCAAAATTAAGAACTTGTCGTGCGATTATGGAATTGATGGGTCTAGTTATAGTGGACGGATGGGCAAGCTCATAATTACTTCGACGCAGAACGTCTAAGAAAAAAATAGCTATCTTGTACGACTGGCCCATGGCGCACTCTATCAGAAGAACTACGATGTATCTGTATGTACAGCGAAATATTATCTTGAAGTTCACGGACCATTTATATGGTGGCTGTTGCTTCTTTCTACTTTTACAGTTGCAGTACAGGTACACACGAAATGACAGACCGCACATTCAGTTGATCAGTGTTAAACAATTTCGCATATTGCTCATGCCCAGAAGAGAATTTGGCGCAATAGCGACTTTGGCGCAATTTTAAAAGAAGATGAATACGGTATGTGGTTGATATTCTGTTATCTGGGCGTAAACAGTTCGGAGTTTTAAAACTTGTTAGGTTACAAACTGCTTCATTATTTAGAAAGTAAATATCGATTGTAAACTGCGTAAGTTTTCGTTTAAGAAGGATTACAAAACGGAAACATTATAAGATATATTAGCTGAATGTTTATTTTATACTTCCGAGGAATAAAAGCAATTGAGTATTTACCATGCTTTCCATTCGTATATACTTTGACAAATTAAGGAATAAATCCAGTTTTAATTACTGAATTAAAGTCAAAAAAATTATTATAAATAACTAATATTAAACATGGAGAAAATAATATAACAACAAACAAACAAATGATGAAACAAATGACGAACAAAATGATATTTATGAACAAAATGAGCCAAAATGAAATGAAACAGAAGCAAAGGCAATAAACACAAATTTTCGTGGTATTCTAACTGTGAATAGTCGATAAGACCTACATGACGAACAGGCTTGTGAAAGGTTGCTTATGCTGAGTCGCCAGTATTTCCTCCCACGCCAACGATACATCACTGAGCATGCGCAGTAAGCGAGATTCGTTAACATTGATTAACTCAATGTGAGGTTTGCCAATACGCGTACAGTACAGGTTTCTGCGGCTGTAGTGGTGCATTGAACGACGAACATGGCCGCATGAATGTTATAACATCGTCTTATCAAACGAATCCTCCTTCTGCGTGCAGCGTCATCGTGGAGATTTGCGCGTATAGTGCCTCTGTTAAGAGCGTTTGATGGAAGCTTCCTTATACGTCGATCCAGCACTAAGAGGTACAATGGGGCGAGCGATTTGATACGAGTTCCTGAAAAGCGTTAATTACGTTAATTTAAGCATCAACACTAAATTTGCGACATCTTGAAACCTATATTTGCCCCGTATTTTCAACAACACCTTAGAGATAATGGGCGGCCACATGTTACCCACAACGTCTGTTACTTCTGGATGTGCAACAGGTGCTGGTTCTGCCTTGTCCTGTACGTTCAGTATACTGTTCACTGATTGAACAGGTGTGGTCCATGATTTACACTCATTTGCATGACAGAGATCACCAGCGGCTATTATCAGTTGAATTCTGGCAATAAATTACAGCTGCTTTGACTATAACATTCGAAAATGCCATCCCAAGTCTACTCTATGCCTTATATAGCAGCGGTAATTTTTTTTCATGGTAGCCGCATTCGATGGTGATCAGCGCATGTTCTGTATGTCCCATGCATTTGAAATTTTAATGATTTCATTTTCAAATTAGAATGAATCTGCAAAATTAATTTAGTTGTCTTATATTTTGTCCTTGTTGGTACTGCAATACTTATATCCCCAGTATGTATAATCTTTAAACTAATTCTATAAATATAGGTTCATATGAGAAGTTCGGTTTAATACTTTGCAATTATTATTTTTTATTTTAGTATAGCGAATCTATCCGATAAGGAGCTCAAAATACAAGAAAATAAGGATTTGAAAGATACAGCTGTACTGAATTATGAAGGTAATTTTATGTTTAAATTATTATAGATGTCTTTTACGTATTATATAAGCTTCGAAATTATAAAACAGAATGTGGAATCTTTTAACATCTACTTTAATATTTATAACTAGCAATAAGATATCTTGTGCGCCAAAAAAAAAAAAAAAAAGCAACAGGTTTCTAAAGTGATCTCTCTTTTATTTTGGTAGTTATCACCGCTTTTTCGTTTTTCAGATATTTTGAAAATTGTGCATACAAAACATTCATGTAATTTTCCGTGACTGATGTAATTTAAAAGACATTTAATGTTTAATACAGCTAGTTGTTACAGGAGTAATTACAGGATTTTCATAATTAATAAGAACATATTTAAATTTAGACATATGAATCTCGGGATTTTTAATTTCCTGGTCATCCATTTTTTAAACCCACATCATATATTTCTTTTCATTGCATATATTGTTGTAATTTATAACATTACGAGGTCATATGATTTGTAATATAACTTCTTCATGAATCTTACAAAACTTTTCAGCAATATTTTAATTAATAAAATATGCTCCTAACACTTTTAGGCATTTTTTATAGTTTAGATTATATTTCATTCTTCATTGATATTTTTATGTTAAAATCATAATATTCCATAATGGCACACAGGTTAATGATGTACCTTCTATTTACTTTAATAATATGTTTAACATATTACATCTCATTTGACTAATTTCTAGAACCTTTCTATCCACCACTTGGTCCCTAGTGGTTCAATATGAGTTCAAGTCCCTGTAAACAGGCTGGTTGCAGAAGAGTTTTTATGTGCAAGGTGAATACGACCCAGTTTTCCTTAAACATTCCTTCACTGAGTCCACAGAGAGGCAAATAGCCTTCCAAATGTTTTGACGTAAACCAAACCTATCAGGAGCTCTTCCTTTCCCTGTGCATATTTAATATGCAAATTACCCATACAAGAAATTTATTTATGCATAGAAGAAACTTCTCGGTATGTGGTAATACATAATTATTTAATTTATCATTTAAAACTACTTCCAAATTTTAAGTTTTGATAATTTTCACTTTTATTTTAGAATACGTCTTTGCATATCCCTTTAATAATAAAATAAGGAACACAGAAATTAATAGGTTTGTATTATTGATATCTCGACGTAATCTATTAGTACGTTTTCCCAACTATAAGGATAATGTTAGAATATGGATTTACTCCATTTAATTTCCTCAATATGCTATTTCTGAAATTTTTCGTTCCATATTGAAAGCGTCGGCTTTATAAGCTTCTCTATGTATTATTATTCAGGAGATTTATCTTTTTCTGAAAACTAAAGATTCGTCTGAAACAAAACAAAACAAAATTGCAAAGTAAGCATTTTTTATGTATTTGGAAACGCTATCCGGTAAAAGCAGGTTAGCCTGCTAAATGCCGTTGTATCCAATTAACGATACCGATATGTATTTGGAAGTAATTGACTTAAATCAAGTTTAGGATAACCTATTAATTATTGGAACTGAATTACTGAGAGGAGATATGTTAATATATATGTAACAGATTATCTTATTCTTCCTTTCTAGACAACTTTTATAAAATCTTCTTATTATAATAATGTGAATTTCTTAAAAATTTACGATTATGCGAAAATAAATCCAAATATATAATAATATTGTTCTGATAGATTTCATGTTAAGCTTTTATTAGCTTTTTAATTTTTCCTCCTTCATGCTGTGTAATTTTATTATACTTTTAACACTCCATAAACAAATTTAGAAGTACTGATGTAGAAACACAGAAATACTGATGCACGTAGATCACTTGGAATCTAGATCCATATTTTTTATTTTACACACACACACATATATATATATATATATATAGAGAGAGAGAGTTATAGATAAGTTGTAACATCGTTGGCACTAAAGCCTCTGTAGCTTAGTCTTTGCTCTCAGCTATTTACCGTTAGATATAGTATAACTTCTTTGATGTTCTTTTCAAATCACAAATATGTGTCTTACTTAATTTGAACAATTTAAAAGCAATGAACATACATTTTAAATTTATTTTCAATTCTATAACTAGTATAATTTATAATACATCTAACTCGATGGGAGTAGATGTATCTTACTAATAATTTTTACAAAAATTTCCGCTGTTATTTTAATTAACAAAATACATTCACTTCCAAAGGTTAAGCACGGAGAGGAAAATACTAATTTCCGGAAGCCAATCAGAATTGAAGAGGATGCAATTCGCTGCAGAGGTAGATGGTAGTATGCAAATATGTTACGTAACAGCCAATCGCTCTTTCGCGTTCATCATTCTGTAATTTCAAGTTTATGGAAACAATTTTAAACCACACAGACAGTTGTCCGAAGGCCCGTAGCCGGTCGCCCAAGGGTTACAACCCTCGCAGAA
The DNA here is from genome assembly GCA_000611955.2 of Stegodyphus mimosarum. NCBI lineage: Eukaryota > Metazoa > Arthropoda > Arachnida > Araneae > Eresidae > Stegodyphus > Stegodyphus mimosarum. The sequence goes on along the minus strand of KK121107.1, from coordinate 434 downwards.
GATCCATATATTGTTGTTGTAGCCAAGCGGAATCGCAGAGCGACCTCCACACGTGTGACATCTATGGTTACAGCGTCTATTGGTAAGGCGATATCTGCAGCTACTGTACGCCAAAGATTGCATATGAGTGGACTGTATGTCCGGGTTCTTCGAGTAGTTTGTGTTCATCTGTTCGTCCAATCAAGAGGGGCACGATTATAGTGGTGCCAGGAACATGTCAATTGGAATGTGTCTGAGTGGGGAAATGTCATGTTTACTGATGAGTCAATATTTGCTCTGGAGCCAGATGACAAGCGTATAAGAATATGGCATGAACAACGAACACGCAATCAGTCCCAAAACATCACCGAACATCACGCATTCCGAGGCGAAAGCATTATGGTGTGGGCAGAGATTTTATTAGGATACCGCACCGACCTGCACATCTTTAAACG
>KK121106.1:277331-330766 GCA_000611955.2 Stegodyphus mimosarum | reverse complement strand
AGTAGACCGGTCCATGCAAACTATCAACAAATCAGGCGCTGCTACAGATATTCTGCGACTTCCACATCGTTGGAAACGGGTTGTATACAATGCTGGCGACTATATTGAAGGACTGTAAAACATGGTGACATGAATCACTTTTGTATTCCTTGTAAATAAATAGTTGCCACTATTAAAGTTCCAACCCTCGTATATATATATATATATATATATTATATCAATTGTTCTAGATATAGAATATATATGTTAACCCCTTATAAGGTATTTGGTATTTCATCCCTCCTTTCAGTATGCCTTCATGGTGTAACGGAAGCACACCAGGCGTGTATTCGAGAGGTCCAGGTTCGAGTCCCGATGAAGTAACTACGCATTTTTAGGGTTCCCTACTTCAAAATTTCTAATGACTCTACAGTGGCGTCCGAACTAAAAGGTGGTGAATGATGATTCTTCACCACCAGGATTTGGCGATTGGGTCCCCTAATCTTCAGTCATCCTTTAAAAGAGGGAGTATTTCTTCCCTCCTTTCAGCATGCCTTCGTGGTGTAACGGAAGCACACTCAGGTATTCGAGAAGTCCAGACTCAAGTCCCGGCGAGGGCATTGCACACTTTTTTGGGTTCCTATTTCAAAAATACTAATGGCTCTACACCCTTATACATGATAACACACAATAGAGGTGTAGGAAAATTCCTTATATTCGGACGTAGTCGAAGTAATTCAGATGGTGAAGATTTATCCATCATATTTTTAATTTGTGTGTCAGGGTATAGAATGTTACCAAAATTGTCATGAAGGAAGTTTAGAGGACTCAGCAATTGCTCCTGTTTGTTATTGTGGAAAGTCCCATAATGCAGTAACACCGGTTCATCTTGTGAAAATATTCCTTGTCTAACTATTATCGGAGCTATAAAATAGCAAGCGCATTTTGCTTAATACTTAGCTGAAAGGCAAATGAAAAGTGTCACTACGAGGAAGAGATGGAAATTTTCAAGTCTCACAATAATAGGTCTAGTTCTACAGTTTCTCATTATGATTTCTGTACCAAACCTGTATCAACGCATTTACATATTTTGTGCTAGGGATACATTGAGCCAAGAATTTGTTTAAGACAATTCTTGATGAACGAAACATCGAACATGTTCGATGAAGATCTACAAACACTGGGATATTATTTTTATAATATTCGACGATCATTCATGATCCTATCGAGCATATGGTTCAATGTGTGCTTGTGTTTTTGCCATCACTGAACATGCTTCTCATAGTTCACATCTAAATGATTTCCCGTCCCCGTTTAGAGTCGTGGACTCACCGAATTATTTCGATTGGGTCTGAAATCTAAGGAACACTTGAAAATGATGGAGCTTCATAGCGTTTGCAACATCTGAATTTTTTTCGCAGTGTAACCTTTTCGACAGAAGTATCGAATGTCTGCCACTTTCTTTCCTTACAGTTATTTATTTTCCACTTGAAATAATAAAGATTAAAGCATGTCAACTTCATAAAATTTGGCACACCGTGTCACGAAACTCTAACTTAACACCCTACAAAATTTTAACTATTTTAAGTCATTTTTTCCTTGTAAAGCGTTTTCACTCTTCCTAAGTATTTGGTAGTTCTGCCTCATATTTCATTCACAAAACGTGCACAAACGAAAATATGAAGTAATACGAGGGGTAACTTTGAAATTTTTGAGAGACCCATAAACTGTTCAAATTTAACTTTCTAAATCTTAGTCACGTTCAGAGTAGTTTCTTCCAACATCAATGAACTTTTGTAGACGAATTCTTCTCCGAAGTTAAAATGCTACAAAATATTCATTTCTTGGAACTGACGAAAAGTATGCTTTTCTATCTTCATCAGTATCATTTTCAGAATCAAAACGGAGGACACATAAATTTTGTCTTGGATTTAAAATAGCCAAAGATTATAGATATGAAGATCATAAGAATAGCGTGGGTGTTAGATTACTCTGATAGGTGTTTTTCTTCGAGAAATTCAACTGTCAGGTTTGCTGAATGAGAAGATGGATTATTACGGTGAAGAACAAGTGCCGTAATGTTCAGTTCTTGAAGAATTTCTGGAAGTCATTTAGTGGTAAACGAGTTATCTGTAATTGATTTCTGTGTCTCTCACTTCATAGCTTTGACCAGTCCTGTATTTCGAAGAAAACGACATGGTTAGGTTAGGTTATTTAATTATGGCAAAGCACACGAGGGCTATCTGCCTAAAGGGAGGGATGCCTTCGTGGAGGACTTTCTAAGGGAAACTGGCTCGTATACACGTTACACATGGGGAAAACCACGAAAACGCCCATGCAGCCAGCCCGTTCGCGGGATTCGAACCTCGGACCGAACTACCAGTGTTCAATGTCTTTACCGCTCGGCCACTGGTGGGCCAGAAAACGACATGCATTACATTTTCATTCCTAATTGTCTTTTCACTATTCTTAGGTGGAGCTCATCTTCAAAGACGCATACTTTTTTCTTGACGTACTTTTTTTGTCAAAAACAGATTATACATTTTATCCCTATTACAGTTTTATAAATAATGCAGTGTCCACCACCATTGAGTAATTTTAAAATTGTTTACTGATTCTGACATGCTTCAGGTTGTGGGCTTCTGTTAACATAGGAGGTCGCAATGACTCAAACATTGTTTCTGTTATTGTAGATTTCTTCATAAAAATTAAACACTAGAATTGCCATCGCGGTATTGGCGGAATTATGTCTTTTGCGCATATGAGAACCTCTAAATGTCTGCACTGATATAATAAATTTTCAAAGATCGGAAAGGAGTATTTTAAAAATCGCCTTAGAGGAACACGCAGAAATTGAATTGCTATTTCTACCACCTTTTTTTTGTAATTTTGAAAAAAACACTTGAAAAGAAATATCTGGTTACATAAGTTTATCAATGGGACTGCCAAAGCTTCATATAAGTTTGTATGAGATGCATTAAAATTTAAGTAATGAACAAATAATTTTATGTTATTGTTGTTTAAAATTCTGCAGTTAACACATGATTAATTATATGATTTGAAGGCTGAAGAAATGAAATAACTTTTAAGAGGTGGGGGATGCTACAAAGGTGCACCTTAATTCCTTGGTTAATTGCATAAATGCCGAAAATTCCATTAATGATAATCATTTGTAAAAGTATGAGGGAAAACATTATAAAATATTTGTGCCATGTTGAAGTTACAGCGGCATTTTATTTCTTTTGTATAGATGGGTAGACAATATTAAAGAGAAAGCGAATGATTTATTTATTCACGCTTTTATCGCGTTATATTTTAAACGCATCACGGACTCTTACTTAAATGCAAACACGCGAAGATGAAACATACTTGGCATCAACGAAGCTCCAATTCGATTACTCCAAGAAAGCTTTTAGAGTAAATCTGATTTTTCATTTTATTTACCTTTATCCTTTTTTTTCCCAAATTCGTTTTTATAAATTCTTCTGAAAAAAAGCAGATAAGAGGAAATGTTTTTCCAAAAGACCTGAAGCCAAGCCATTTAAAAACAAAACCGCATCGCATTTTTTTCAAAGCAGCTTTTCTCATCAAACATTTTACGCTATTTTAAGAAATGGGTGAAATATTTGCATAAAAAAAAGGAGTATTAGCTGAAAGTGGAAAGAATATGCAAGAGAGTTCCAATTTTTTTTACTTTATTCCTAAAATGCTTTATAGACCTTTAAGGATGCAAATAATAGCATTTCTAATTTAGTAGATATATACATAATAAAATCCTATTTATTTGGTAGGATTAATGGAAGTCAGGTAATTTAGAAGTTTCTCAAGTTACTAGTAAAAGTAGGAAAAAAATCTGAAAACAAACTTTACACTTAATATTATTATTCTTGGCTATTTTATAACTAAAAAGCAGATTTCTATATTTTTTGCACTGACAAGATGCTATTACACTTGAAGATTTACAAATGTGTTGTATTTCCTTTATTTTAAATGTTATGTTTATGCACGAATTTTCTGATATAGCAGAATGAAGTGCTTTATTTCAAATGATAGACCCATATCTTCATGTATGATTACAAGAAGAAAAGTGTTAAATATTTAATATTTACAGAATTAACTGAACTGAGAAAATCTGTGCTGATGGTTTGATGTGAGTAATGGCTTTTCTTTACAAATGTTAAATAAAGAAGAAAATAATGTTTTGACTGGAGAATAATAACTAGCGTTATTGGACTTAAATTTCTCTGTGAAATTATTTCTATTCATATGAAACATGCATACGTAGACAGAAGCATACGTACATGTAAGATAAAATTCCAGTTTTACTTTCTAATAGTTAAATATCCTTAAATATCCTTCTTATTTTGGTAATATCCAATATCTATCGCTATTGTTAAATAACGACGGATGTTTATGCATGTATAAATTTTGAGTAACAAACTCGATGGTCTTAAGAAAGGTCTTGCCACTCGGCAAAGCGTAAAATATTTATGATTCAAATCTAATCAGAAAACTTTGCGTTTTAAAGGAAATGTTCTGCCACTGCCCTGAGTAAAACATTTTTATCTTCCACGAGCCAGTGTGTAATTATTCGACGGAGAGTAAAATATTTAATTTTTTTTTCAAATTTAGTTTCTTCTTGGTTAATAAGCTAACCTATTTATAAACAATAAAATCAATTCTTTATCTCTTTTAGTACCTATCACTAGTTGGACCTGTGAAATTACAATAGCTAGACTTGTGGACCTCCCTTTTCCATTGCTGTCGGCCTTACCAAACGTATATATATATATATATGCACATATAAATACCCAGCCCTTACCCTGCTTAGTGAGTTTTGTTTCTTGCATTCGGAAGCTTCAAACGTGTGTGTATATACATATATTCACACACGTTTGAACTAAGCCAGTTCCTTTGAAACTGGGTGATAGAATTAACAACTGTTGAATCGAGAAAGAATCACAGGATATGGCTGAGAAAATAATAATATATCTGCACAATTATCTGTGGCTAGTTCTAAATACAACTTTCGGTAAACTGTGATGGCCTAAGAAAACAGTAGAAATCAATGAAAACCTTTTTACGAAGTTCAAAAACGAAGCTAATGGAATACTCCCGCAGCATTTGCTGTTTGGCAGATAGCGTAGAAACAGTGACGTAGGTTTTATTATAAGATTTACAGATATAACAGCGGCTCAGAATTCCGCAGGGGTGACTGGTGCAACTTTGGCAAGATCTTCGCCAGTTTTCATGGCGTGATAGTAGCGAACGTTGACAGTCGACACGATGATACATAAACCTATGTTATTTAAAGAATCTGAGGCATAGAAAAATATGGCTTCAAAGCTAAAATTCTCAGTACTTGGGTATTTCATCCCAGAACTGTGCTCAATTTCTACTGCTGTCGATTTTATCTTTGAATTCTAATTTACTGGTACTTACATATTAACACAAACACCTTAGCTCTATCTAGCTACTTTTTACAGATGAAAAGTTAAATATCGGGTGCAAGCTAGCCGTTTTCAAAATTTTTTGAGAACTTCCCAAACTTGAACATATAAAAAAAACTATTTATCAGTTTGAAATGCAAATTAAGGATTTATTAATTAAGGATTAAATGATACATTAAAAAATAAAACACTCAGACGTTTGGTGAAATCTTTTTGCAATTTCGTTCAGGTGTTCTCACCTTGTACACAGCGATCTATTTTCGCTTTAAAAAATATCAAGGAATATCACAAATTCGACATCGTGCACAACCTAGGAATTGCGTACTGGATATCTACTAAACATTTCATTGTTCAATTTAGTGATTTTACCGGAAGATACTGCATTACTAGAGACATTTTTAGCAGTTTCTTCCATTGTTGGAAAATTCTACAAGAGCATATTTTAAAATTAAGGTAAAAATGTCAAGACTTGTTTATAAAATCCATTGGAATTTGGAATACAACAAGAGGACCGCATACGAAGTTTGCCACTCTGCTTGAATGAAGGATTCTATGAGAAATGCTGCCACTATTTGGCCCATTCTGAAACTTTGGCGACTTCTAAAACTTTGGCGATTCTGAAACTTTGGCGACTTCTTCTTCTTGGCGACTATCAGCCTAAACTTATTTAATTTTATAACCAGTTTTCAAAATGATAAGATGTTTAGATACGTATTCTTTAAGAATTTTAATTTAACAAGATTTTCAATGAGTTTACAGTCAGATAGAGGAATATGATTCGTTTTACTTCTAATCGTTTCATGAGAATTATAGCGACGAAGTACTAAATATAAACTTTTATTAATAGTTAAAATTAAATAAAATGTAAATATATGAACAATTAATAACGTTAAATTAAATTAATGGCAAATGGTTAAACAATAAATTAAAATTCCAGAAGTCCTTATTCCGGATTCTAGCTGGAATTAATTTTACTGAAGCATTGAGAAGCATCGGCGCCGGGTTCCGGTAGGTTCCAACTGAGATTAAGCCTTATCTTAAAGTAAATAGTAAAAAAGTTTTAATCCCGAAAGCATAATAAAAGCAAAGATTTCTAACATTTAAAAAAACAATTTCTTCCTTCCTTTTATAATAAAATTGCATAGACTTTATAAGCTTTAAAACTCTTTTATAATTCTCCTTTATAAAACTCTTTTTCATTCATGAAAGCAAGTCCAATCGAGTTCACATTATTTTTAATTTTACTTTATGTTTTCTTCCTCAACAAAAGAAATATGAAATCGTTTCAAAATTCAAAATTTTTATTTCTCTTCTTTTTATTATCACACGATTGCATTCCTGAACGCACTGAAAGTACTTCCTCCAAGCTACGTTGCAATCTCACCAGCATTTTATCCATTTTCGGAGCTTTCACCATTAATAACATGTCAAGGAATATACAAAAACTATTCTTTCTATACGCATTTAAGAGCATTGTTTTGGTCGAATACATGCTATTAAGGTATCCTCCAATAAATATCAGTAATAAAATGATTTCAATACCGATTATCCTTTCCTTTTAGTCAGGATAATTTATTTACCTTATGTTTAGGTAACGCATTTAAACTCTCTTTTTGTTCAATACTTTGTACACCACTATAAAAAGTCTTTTACTTTGACGTGAAAAGGGAACACTTTCCATTCAGGAGAGAATACTTTCGGCTTCGAATACGATCCGTAATGGGATGCGTGTTTTTCTAGATTGCGATTCTTGATCAACTGTTTGCGACGCGACGTATCCAATAAACAGCATCCTTCGCAAGGGAAGTTTTGAGATTCACTCAAGAGCCTCTTCCACTTCATCTGCATTCCGATTCACTTTAGAAGCAGAAGATGTCATACAGGTAAATGCTATGGAAGAAATCGCTTTAGTGATAGTGTTAAGGGAATGTCTACAAAATGAATTTCGTCAGGTTAAGTTATTTTGTTCGACGTGTATGCCGCAGAAAATGAATAAATAATACGTAACATTTTCTTTCTGTTACAGCAATCTGTTATGCCTCGAATGAAATGATTCATATATTTGCGTAGGAGTATTCAAAAGTTGCCGGCTTGATACATTCCTGAAAGATCCGAGAAGTAGCCTTCTCATCTCCACTGCATGTAGCGAGAGCCATGTAAAAGAATTAACGCTGGGATGCTCATCAAAAGCATTCAAATTTTTCTTCATTTGAAAGACGGCAAAATGCCAACTAAAAATGGTGCTAATTATTACAACGGAAGAATATTAATTAGGCACGCGTGCTTCTCTTGGTGTCATAGTTCGTCATTTTAAATTGAATTTATAATGAAATTATAATGTAAAAGTGCGACCAGTTTTGAAAATACTATATTTTTTATGGGTTGAATATTTCAGCTTGATATGTAATTTCCTCTTCCTTATAAATCGAGGAGCATTTGCTATTTCCTTAAGGGCTTAATTTTGCAGAATTTGATTTTTTGTACAGATTTGTTTCTAAATTATTGTTGTGTATCCTATCGTTAAGCATTTCGTATGTGCGTAAATAATTTTCGCAAGATTATATATAAATTGTAGTACTTTTGTATAACGTAACATAAAAGGGTTCAGGATGCGCAGCATCGCTAGAAAAATAGCGTTACAGATGTAAGTCTATTTAACATTGATGTAAATGGTTATCTCACCAATGATAACGTCAAGCTGACAATAGTTTTGGGGAAAAATGTTTGTCGCCAAATCTGGCGAGTAATCCCCAAAAGTCTCTAATTTTGGCCATCATTTGGCGACGTTTGGATCCGATGCCATGTTACTTAAAATAAACTTAAAGCAGACAACATGCTACTTAAAGAGACTTCAGTGGATCATTGGGCTTTTCACAAATCAGTCGATATTCAACCTGGACATTGATTCTCGACGTACACGTCTGGAACACGATACCTTCCCTCCTTCCAGCAGGGAAAAGGATCAGTATGGTGGTGGAGGTGTAATAGTTTGTGTAGACTTTTACGTTGGACGGCCACACACCCTTGCATGTGTTTGACAAGGGCTCTTTGACTGCTATGAGGTACAGAGAGGAGAATTTAGAACCGTATGTTTGACTTTTCAAGGGCGTAGTTAATTCTGGGTTACAGTTAATGGATGATAACGCTCATCCACATAGGATTTAGCACACATAGAATCCACATACAATTTACTACCGAAGGAGGAGGATTCCCCTTGTCATGAAGTGATGCTTGCGTCAGTTGTCTTTCGCGCCTTTATTTTATATTCCCAGAAATAAACACGAAAATTCACATTGCTGTGTAATACTGGAAACCAAATATATTGAAAATGTTTTTATAACACATGAGATTTACATGAACAATGCCTATTTTATTGCTTACTTTTTAAAATATGCTCCCTAAAAATATTGGAACTATATTTTTAGTAGAAATTTTCTTTGTGCTGTTAAAAAAAAAGGCAACGAGTATCTACCCCACTTGAGCGTCGTCTTCCCTGATAGTAGCTTATTTAACGTGACATGTGCCAATATTGTGAGCTTTTATGCAAGAATTATTTTCGTTCTTCTTTTTTAAAATAAATTTGGTTTTTTCCCCCTCCCACATCAATAATGCATATAGATTTTAGCCCGCAAAATCAAAAAGAAGTCTAATAATTTTTCATTATAATATAATTATTATAATAATTATTTATTATCATACAATTACTATAACTAATTAATAAGAAATTTCTTTTTTGGTGTATATTAGCGTATATATATTTTAGTTCAAAGATAAAAAATAATGTTATATTTATTCAGTTGTAAAAATTATTATATTAGAACTATTACAAGGAAAATTATACAATAAAATATAATAATTAGATAATTATAATAACACTTCAAGAGTCTCACTCGTTTTGATAACATACACTAAGTCAAGATTCGTATTAGACCTAAGCGACTTAGCGCTTTGCCTAGATAAGCAAACGGGGTTACTAAGGGTGTAAAAGACACTTAAAATTAAAAACCTAATAAGTTGAAAAGAAGACACTCCTGGTGCGTACAAACAAGCCAGTATTTACAGCTTAAACTCAAAAGTAGAATTTAGACTAAAATTAAACCTTAGTCTTACTTAGGGAGAGGGATTCTACGTAGAAATGTTTAAACGCGCAAGTTAAACGCGCCACACCGGCGTGATAGCGCAGTCTGCAAGAATAAAGCAATACCGTTTATAGGAATGGTATCACAGAATATCAGCTAGTAACGTGGCCTTCAGTACGCAACGTGGAACACGATCGGACTAAAATAATTTCGAACTATCACTTAAATACACGTGAGCTATATTTGTATTCTGGGAGCGAAACGAAAATAAAGAAGTGACAGTAAAAATTCGTACATAAAATAACTAGTTAATTAATATATATATCTTACACACTTTATCGTAAAATTAAGCTTTGAAAATAGCCGTTTTGTCTTGTCCATGAATTTATGGAAGATTATTTACCACAGCTTGAAGGGGATTCAACTTCTATTTCCACATTAATTTTAAGGGAAAGGACTCTGGATGGTGGTCCGAGAGTCTCCCATCTCTCTCCCCCACCACGAATCCACACGAGAGGACTTTAGGCTGGCCATATGTTTAGAGTGCTCTCATGTCTCAAAGAAACTATACATTTACAAACATCCATGCCTTTTCTGGGATTCGAACCCGGACCCTTCGGTACCGCAATGGTCTTCCCCAATCACTATGCCGTATGGGCGGCGAAAACTGTTGTATTTTTAGCAATATATAAATAAATAAATAAATTCACAATACTAAACACAATGCAACCAAAGAGTTAATTACAAATGATGATCAGCATATTATCAGATTAAGAGTAATTTTCTGCCTTCTTAAATCTGTATGCTCTTTGAACGCAGTGAAAATAAACGGGAAGAATATAAGAGCGGAAAAAATCCCTATTTCGTCAACAAATCGGTCGGAATGACGTACGCATGTTTGTGCTCATATTTGAAGCTGGCACGGTTAAGTTACAACATCCAGCGACTTTTATGGTCAGAAAGAAGACAATGCACCATATTGTTATTCGTTTAGCTGACAACTTTGTTTAATGTATGTTTATTAATTATTTAAGCGTCAGTAGCGTTACCATAAAAATTAGTGTTTCGAAAGAAATATTTCATAACAGTGCTGAATGTTTCTCACACATAACTTCTATAATGCATTAACATTTCAGCAAATAGCAACTAATGCTACCGAAGTTTTTTCAGGGCTTTCTTTTGCTGTCTAATTCTTTCAAAAGATTTATGCTTCAGTTTAAGCCATATATTTCAATAATCTCAGCATAAACTCTTTATTAAAACAGCTTAACATAATATATCGTCTTGAACTTTCAGGCGTAAGCAAACTTAATTTCTTTCACCAAAATTAAACTTTCTCTGATTCTGACTAATTATGCGGCACATTAGCTTTAACTGAGTTCCTAAACGCAGCAGTGGATATAAAATATTGAATAGTAAATGAAGAACTTGAATTACTCTAAAATACTATGATGATTTTTTCCGGTAACTTTAAGCAGTTGAAAGGAAATATTTTCTCCAATGATGCAATGGAGAAAAAAGAAAATACAAGTTTTAAATGTAACGGAGGGAGTAAAATCTTTGATCAATACTTCGAGCTCTCAGGCTAGGCAACTGTGCACTTGTCATTTATCGGTTCAGTTCAAGCAGACTTTTTTGTGTGTGGTTTCGGTCTTCATTTCTGTATCAGAGGATTTAGATAAATAGGTTCTCGTTTGCTAGTTCTGAAATCGCTTTTCTAAATAATTTAATAAAAATTTTAAACTTAAATTGTTCACTAAATATCCGTTTTGTTTTTAAAAACTTCTCCAATGTTTTCAAAATTAAATTTCCTTTTCTAAAGACAAGAACGAATTATTAATTACGATATTCAAATATCAGAAAGCTCACTTAGTACAAAAAGTCTCGCGAAACGATATTGAATCGCCTGAAGACAAATGCTTAGTCAGAAGAAAAATGGTCGAAGGAAACGTTAATATTGTTTAGTTATATGCAAATCTATCTATATGTTATCTTATCCATATGTAGATCTATCTATGTATAAGCTCAGTTATACGTAAATGGTATTCTTAACCCGCGAGAACACGCACCCATTTTCAAACACGAGAACTCGCGCCGGGTATCTCATACCCTAGTTCATTTCTGCTATTTAAATATCTATTAATACTGCTTATAAGCAAACGTTATGTAATTATATATTACAAAATAATAAATTGAAGAATTTTAGGGAATTTAATAACATACTTACGTATTTAAAGACAATTTTGACAAATTACATACTGATGTTCAACACAGAGGGTTTTTTCACATTTTTGGCACATAAACCTTGATTTTCTGTCCTTATTACATGGACAAAATACACATCGTTTATAATTTGCTTTGAGCTTTTTGTAGGCGGTTCAATATTAGTGATCTCCAGTTCCTTAGAAGTGCTTGGATACGTTGTTTTTCCTTGAGGCTTGCGATTTCTGTGTTGTTCTGTAAGAACCAGTCCCAATGTTTTCAAAAAGAAACGCCTGTTTTTGAACTGTGTGGGAGGATTTTTGATGAACATTAACAAAATCCTGGCATTAATAGCAGTCACATTCAACACTGAAAATAAAATAACCATTGGCCAACGATTTGATATCCTTGCTGTAGTGTATGCTGCAGCCATTTCATCCACAACGTCCACAGCTCCTTTCGTAAGCACAACTATATTTTTGTTCTTTTTTGCAGAATACGAAACAATTGTTGTTTCTTTTTGAAATCCAAAGACTGAAGAGTAGAACGCCTTTTTCACCAAAAATTCAGGCGGTATTTCCCTTTTATTTTGTCTAAGTGTTCCAACCATTGTAATTTTATTTTTCAAAAGTTCTTGTGCTAGCTCATATCCCGTATACCAGCTGTCAGTTGTCAAGTTGCGTCCAGAATTGAAAAGCGGTGTCATCAACCGCATTACAATGGCTTTCGAACTACAGTCTATTTTGAAGGGTCCATTGGGTTGCTTACCAGCATAAATCTCCATATTCCAGGTATAAAATACTCTAGAATCTACTAGTGCAAATATCTTGATGCCATACTTAGAACGCTTTTTGGGCATATACTGCCTGAATCTGCACCGCCCCCGAAAAGATTCGAGTTTTTCATCAATTGTGACGAACTGACGCGAGGACTCGCACGGGTATGGCATACCCTCGACACCTGTTTCTCAAAATCTATTTTTAGAGCAGAACTAGTTTTTGCCCTGCTGAAAGAATGTAACCTTAAATACAGCTACACGAAATTCTGGACTAATTCGATAATAAGAAAGTAATAAAACCATTGAATGAAAATCGATCGGGCATGTCATACCCGGTGCGAGTTCTCGCGGGTTAATCAAGCAAAAACTAAGAAAGACCTTAAAAGAGATCTATTTCCTATTGATATTCATATTAATCCTTCAAATGTGAACAGTAGGTTTCTCAATGTTGGTCAGAAGGCTAGAAATTGTAAAACAAATTTTGACACATCAAATAAAGCAAAAGTAATTCTTGTGGGCCACAAAAAACAAATCTTGGGCCATAAATCACTAAAAAACTTTATTTTTAGTGATGAGACTCATTATTTTGCTCATGGTTACACATTCAACGTTGATGGACAAAGCAAGGGTGAATCAATAAGACTTCAACATGTCAGGTAAACCGTAAAATATTTTCAGAAGCAAATGCTTTGTGATATTTTTACTGCAAATGACACTGAAATCTAGTTCCTATTCAGAGAGTGATGAATTCATCCAGGTGTATAGAAATTTTAGAACGTAGGTTCGTGCCATCCTTGAAAACCTTTGCAGGGACATTTCAACATGATTTGACGCCATCATAGAACTAGAAACTTGTCAAAAGGTGAATGCTGGAAAATAAAATTATTGTGCTAGACTGGCCTGGAAATTCACCAGACATACATCGGATTGAAAATTTGAGGTATATTTTCAAGGAATTCTAGCAAAATGGTTGGTAAAACAAGAAAGCATAAGACTAGTAGATTCAATGTCTAAGCTAATTTTAGAGGTCATTTGGGCTAAAGGGGGATATATTTCCTATTAATTTTATTATTAGCACTGTATACGAAGGTATGTACATTTCATCAAAAAAGATCGTTTTATCCCAATTAATTTGCAAACTATAGTATATATTTCTGCAAAACAATAAACATTGATTAAAACTGTTTTCTTCGCATCTCAGCGTTTTAGGAGCATAGCCCTAAAATTTTGTAAACAGAGTGCGCATAGGATATTATGCCACGATAACTGTCGAGGTTACCGGGGTAAAGAAAGGAATAAGGGAAGTTTACAGTCAGCTTTAACTTTCCACTCATGTATATATCTTTAATTTCTGTTTTTATCAAATGCTCAGTGCCTGATAGTCCTTACTGTATGCACTCAGATTGAATCATTCAGAGACTAAGACGAAATCGGAAAAAATATACTCAAATTCATAACATATAGTTTTGCTTTCCAAAACAGAATTTTGCATGATTTTGGTTTTATGTTTTATCTGACTATCTTGATTTATACGTTCCCAGGAAAACGTATTTGCTATTTATGCATATCAAGGTCTTTAACAGATTGACCTTTAACCGGTAAAGATCTGAAAATAGCGTTTCTGCCTTTCCTATCAGATAGGCTTAATTCCTGACTATAATATGATGCAGTTTCATAATTCTGTATGACAGTGCCAAGCTTAATACGCAAGCAAAATATAATCAAGTCAGTAATTGGAAGTTACAGTTCAACCTTGAATAAGACGGATTTCAAATCTATTGATTTGCTTCCATTGATAAATGTCCATGTGTAACGTAAATACGAATTAGTTTCTCTTAAAATAAGTCCTCCACGAATGCATCTCTCTCCTTAAGCAGAAAACCCTCGTGTGCTTACGACCAATAATACAGAATAGCCGAGAAATAATTAAAAAAGATTAAAGACAGTGCCGTCAAGGCATAAAACACGTACAGATAGTAATCTTCTTTCGTCACTTATTGCTATGATATATATACACCAATTAACAGAAGAATTTTATTTTTGTTGGAAAGTATTAAGTTTACGTGTAACATCTGCAGTGTTTTGAGATGATATAGGTGCAAGCAGAGAAAAGACACGTTCAGCCAACTGGGGATATAAACTTAGGTATTAATGTACACTTAAATGCCTTTCATTTTCATTCTCCTTTTGTTAATAACATGTTATTAAGGTCTGTTTTAACTTTCATATTAATTTTATGTTTATTCTTTCGCATAACATCTGTTTCTTTTGTCAACCTTTAACAAAATGGAAATTAGGTGGAGTTTAAATAACTAGCCAATATCCAATTCAGAGAGAACTTTAGCAACGTATGAAAAAGCAGATTATATCCTAGACATCCTCCTGCATGCCGAGCGGATTTTGGTGAATGAAAGTTTGAATTTGTTAGGCTAAATATCTCGGACAGTCAGAGCTGAGCTGGTTAGGCATTGAAGTTGTTTGCTTTAATTGCTTGTATTTTTAACATCCTGAAAGTAGCTGTGGATTCATTTTGTTTAGCTTTAATTGCATTTATAAAATATAGTTTTAATAAATCTTTTAGTTAAGTTTTATCTGTTACTGGTGCTTTAGGATTTTTGGGTTTGCATTTATGTGCGAATACGGATATTTGCCGAATGTACAGGTACCTAAAACAAGGTTTAGTTTAATAGATAATTATACTTAACTTTGCAAATTTATTCTACGAATGCATTTTTACTATGTCTAAATTTTACTACCACAGAAACTAAGTCGTATGACAAATTTGTCTAAATGCTCTAGCTGTTCAATTTTATGCTGCACTGGTTTAAGAAAACACGGATCAGGGACGATTATCTGGGTCAGCTGCACATTCACGCATGCGAAACTTTACTTTCTCTGATTGGCTATGGCTTAAATTCTGTTCCAGAAGCGTCAGTGGCGTTAACGACCTTTACGCCTTAGGTCTATTATAATAATAACGATTAGCCCATCGTTTGAATGCTCCCTTATACACGACTTTTCAGCATTGGGAAGATATAGCCTTCCTAACTTTTGCTGTACTGGGTTCAATGATAAATTGTGAGTGATTTTATATTTTATGCTATCAGATGTCTATAATGGACAAATTTGCATGTTTTGAATCTTTATCTCCCATATAATACCAAGGACATTATATGAAAAAACATTAGCCGAAACACTTAAAAGATGTAACTGAAAAAAAAAATGTAAAATTTAGATTTAGTGATTTGCAGCATTGATGAAGTGAGAAACAGAGCGTAGAAACGTTTTTCAAAAAGCTTTTAATTATATATAACATCAATATTTCATAGGTAGAATTCTTCTAATGATCTAAAAGTGTAGGATTACAAATGCAAAAGAATTCTTTAATGAGTTCTGTTTTCACTTCGGTATGAAAGTCTGAACTTCTAAAATAGAAAAAAATATGAAATATCTTACTTTGCAGTATTGTATATTCTTTACGCGTTAGGAGAAAAAGTATTCTTAGTTAAAGATTTATATTTAAGAGTCTTGTGAAAGAATAATGCATGCATCTTTGAAGTTGAACTTAAATTCCGAGAATGTTCTGTTAAAGATTTGAATTTATTGAGCTCTTCATAAAAAGTCCACACAATGTTTTAAATATGCAATTTAAAAGAATACTTTCGCTGATAATGGAATTGAAAGGCTGAGTCATTTCTGTTGATAATAATGTTTGATAGTATTATACAATAATATAAAACAGATATAATTTTCAGAAAACATTATCCATTTTGGTACAAGAATTTTAACTCATGTTTTAATACTTTACATTACAAAATAATAAAAAATAAGTTGAAAATCGGATAAAAATTCTTAAATTTTGTAGCTTTTCAAACCTAGCTAGAACGTCATAAAATGCTTAGGGAAATTAATGACATAACTTAATGCTACAGGGTTATTCAGTTCTAAAACAAGATATTCTAACTCCTTATTACCTACAAATTAGCAAATGCAGGAAATAAAATCAATTGTTGAATAATCGGTGAAAATGAACTTGTTACTCTAAGCCAAATGTAAGTATTTTATTAATAATGTCATAGTCACTTCAAAACAGATTAATTGAAATGTTTGTTGAAGACTAGCTGAAATTTTTGATAACATCCTTTTGACCCAAAGAGACACGCCGTAAACGATCATACTTATAAAAACTAATTAAATAGAAAAATATAACAGTAAGCTAAAAAGAATACATTTGGCAAGGTTTAAGTCTTAAATAAAAATTTAATTCTTTTTTCTTTTTATCGTAAACTTTTTAACACTCGGAGATTGTTCTTTTTTAACAATAAATTCAACCCCCCCCCAAAAAAAAAACATTCACTTTGAACAAAGTTAAAGAAAGCTTTTTTAACTTTTTTTAACATTTTAATTTGCTTGTCATTTATTTCATATTTTGCATGAAATTTGAGGATTTTTATTAACAAATTCAACGATTTGAAAGCGAGCAGTGGCAATACTATTTGAAATAAAATAATTTTATTTCTATTACGTCAGATATTTGCCTTTCCACAAAATGTACAATATTTATCTTTCAATTTTAATCAACAAATTCGGCTGTTTAAAGCAGCATGTTCTCACTGTGCGAAATAAAATACTTTTAAGTTTCCAGGCATGAACGTGTTGCAATTTACTAAAACATGTGATATTTGACTTTCAGATTTAATCTATTCTGTTAATCAGTGACAAACAAAGCAATGAAAAGCAATAAATTCAGTTCTGAAGAATATTTATTCCACTTTTTAATGTGATTGATTTGAATAAAAATGCGTTTAACTTGGTTCGTCTAATTAAAATATTAACTACTTTTATGAAATGTCAGTAAAATCCTTATACATATATTTTTTCCTTTTTATGGTAACTAGTTTAAAGTGCTCGGTGCGCGAGTGGCTAGTATATTAAATATTTGAATACAATTATTTTTTTAATTTGCAACTGTAATCACCTATCTAAAACAGGGGGAAATTCTAAAGAAGTATAGAATTATAGACCCATCAGCTTGCTTCCCTGTATGGGGGAAATACCTATATATATGTGTAATATATTTAAAGTATTTTCCAGAGCAGTATTGTCGAGAGCTTCGAAAACCACAATCTGATCATCACAAAACAATATGTATTTTGCCTAGAACATGATACTGTTCTTCAAATCATAAATTTAACAGAGTTTATCTCTGAATCTTTCCCGAAAACGAACACAGTTGCAGGATGCTTATTTGATTGTTCACACTTTGAGAATAATTCGAGCAAGAAGATTATGTTCTTTTTTCTCCAAACGATATAACGTAATCAATTTAAAAACACGGAAATATTTGATAGCTTAAAATATGCTGCCGGAATTTTGTGAAAATCTAATATTTACCTTTTTTTTGTAGAAATATGCAATTTCACGTTTAGGTTGTGAAAATATACAAAAACTCCAATACCAGAAGAGCAATCAATATTTAAAATTAAATTACGTATACATTAGAAACTGTAATTTTCTATGCATTTAAGAACAAAAAATTAAAGAAAGAAATATATTCTTATAGAGAGAGAGATGAATATATAAACTCTGCAAAGAGAAACACAAATGTTACGGAATTTTCGAAAATTGTTGAAAGTAACAGATAAAGTAGACTCATCATCAACTTTTGTATCGATATTTCAGAATCCTATAGCAATTTACAGCAGCAGCTGAAGGCGATGGCTTCACTTTCCTTTTAGCTTTTTGAAATATGATGCCAGAGACCATTTACTTTCCTTCATTGTAACATAGTGCATCAACTGGTGCAATCCTGGCAAAAGATGCATATCATGTTTGGATCAATACCAGAAAATGATTGTGCAAGATGCAATGATTGTGTTTCGTTGCATGCGCAACGAAGTTTCAAGCGTTTGATACATTTTGGAATTCCGCCAGCATTGAATTCGTGTTGAAATACGTTTTTGAAATGGGGCTAAAATTTTTGAAGAAAAATGAATATTTTAATATATTTTAGAGTAAAATGTACTACTTTCCTGTTCAAGGATTCCCTACTATGAATATCTTGTTATTCATTTAACAACAATAGTATAGCGTTTAAAACTACACCATTTTATCAATTTAAATACAGTAAAATTCTGTTAATCTGCATTAACAGAAATTTTGGTTAAAAAATTAATAAGCTGAGATTTTTAAATGTTAAAACTTCCCGACGTTATCAGTTTTCTTTAACGGACTCAAATTCCAAGTATAAAAATATAAAGTTATATTAAAGTCAAGAAATATTTCGAAATATTTTATTTATGCAGTCAATAAAATATTTATAATCGAAAATCTTGAAAAATCAATTACATCCCAGCCTGGAATCTTACCTAACACCTTCCCCTTGCTAGGTCGAAGAGCTCACCGTTGCATTACAAAGACACGTAAAAGACATGAGCTTAATTTCTTAAATGCCTGCAATTTGAAAAGTAAAATATAGAAAGGAGTAGACACAGAGTCCACCAGACCCAAAATGATGACGACTTTGCTTTTGCAATATTTAAATTAGGGCATAACTTATGGGGTCAATTTAACTCTTGCCGGAAACCGAACCCCGGTCATTTTGATTGTATACATTAAGAACTGGAACAGAAGGGTGATACATAAATAATAGATAAATTAGTAATTATTAATAATTAAATAAATTAGTAATAAATACATTAACAGTATTTATATATATGAAGTACTATAAAATAATAAGTTAGTAATTTGTAGATAAATTAGCAAGAATTGATGGTTGAATTCACATTCTTAGTTATGTACATTTAGAAAGTATTTAAATTAGTTAAAGGCTTAGTAAATTGTTAAATTCATTCATTATTAATAGTACCATACATATTATTGTAAATATATGTAAATATCGGATTTTAACGAAAGTTTTCCGCCACCACAAATATCGCCTATGCAAATAGTTCGCGTTGGCGTGTTTAACCATATTTTGTCAAACGAGTTTTAGCATTTGAAAGAAAGAGACTTGCTGTAGAACACTGTGTTGTGAAATTTGTAAAAAAAGTATCGTGATTAAGTACAAGGTGTTTGAAATGAAACTATCACGTGACCAGATTAGAACCGCCATTTACTTCCATTCTGTTGCAAAACGTCAGCTACAGAACGTCACCAAATCATATGCACAGCTTTAGGTGCTGATGCTGTGTCTTGTGATACTGTGAAGGTTTGTTACCGAAAACTCAAAAACAAGGACTATGACATTCAAGAAGCAGAGCGCTCTGGCCAGCTTACTGACGTTGATGAGGCTCACCTGCGAGAACTTGTGGAACAAGATCAATATGCAACCACTCGAGAGCTTTCTAAAGAATTAGTCGTTAGTGCCACGTCCATTAGCCGCGCGTAAACTTGGCGTAAAAGTTCAATCGCTGGGTGCCGCATGAGCTGACTCAAGCAGATAGACACACGTGTTCGGGCCTGCACTAACATGCTCGAATATCAAAACAAGGACAAAATCCTGGACTGGATCGTCACTTGTGATGAAAAGCGGATTTACTTCAACAGCAAAAGCCGAAAAGGGGGTTGGTCTACGGCCGATGAGCCCGTCGGCAGTGTCGCAAAGCGAAATTTGACTAACAAGATGAACATGCTTTGCATCTTGTGGAACTGCCGTGGTATTATCCACAGATAATATCCGGGAAAAGGTAAAACTTTAGACAGTAAGGTGTGCAGATGATTCTACTCCGTGTTGACGTTGCTATCAAGGAAAAACGTCTAACTGAGTTCCGGCGCAAAAAAGGTAATCTTCCATCAATATAATGCAAGACCATATGTATCTATATTCACCGGCTGTACTTTGCATGGACTCGAATGGAATCTTTTGCCGCACCTACCATATAGCCCCGATATCGCTCCTTCGGACTTCTACCATTTTTCACACTTGCAGCTACATCTTGCTGATGCTATATTCCATTCTTCGCAGGACGTGCGAGACAATGTTGATATGTTTTTGGATTCGTGGCCACGAAGTTTCTGGGCCGAAGGCTTTGAAAAACTACTAAAATATTGACAGAGAATCGTAGAGTTGAGTAGCGATTACTACCCGCACTAAAGATACTGCTTTCACGTTTCTTTCTAACTTTATTATGAACGTTTCTGGTAGTAAATTTTCGTTACAAATAGATATTTGCTTCTTTATTTGGAACATTTTATGTAAACGTTTTAGCGAGTTTTTGTTTTATAGAATTTGAAACAATGTGTTTTATTTGTAAGGTTTATGCTGTAAATAAAGTTACTGAAAATGCAACTTTGAATCGATCAGTGTTGAAATTGTGAAAATATCTTAGAAACATTATATAGTCTCATCAAAGTTTACATTTTATTCATGTTATCTAGCCCACACATGTTTAAAGCAAACTTAGAGCAAGATATTAAACTAAAGAAGTTTTACCTAAAAGATATAACTTTTGATCTAACTTTAAGAATATTTTTCATTTACGACGAACATCAATTTTTTCCCTTTTTATGACACTGAGACATAATGCGAATAAAAGTTCTAATTCTGGTAAAAACCATTAGCTTCTTTTCAATTTAAATACATGAAATATTTAACTATTAGTAACATTTGAAATAAAGTACATAATTACTTTATTTTAAATCACTTCATAGAAGATCAATTAAAAGTTAGAACCCCAGTGCCTCATTTAAAAAGTTTTATATTTAAAGACAATACCTTTAACACTAAAATGTTTAAATCGCGAAAGAATCGTTTAGCCGACTTTATTTATTGGTAATTTAAGCATATTTTTTTGTTCTTTTTAACTAAGTGTATGTTTTGGTTAACAACGAAAGAAACCATCAGCTTACAAAAGTTCTTAAACCGTGAAAGTTTGGTTATAAAATTAATCCGAATAGTTAAATCTAAGTTTTCAAAAAGCAACAACTAATTTAGAAAAGTTGTCTTCACACAGAAACTTCACATGGTCGTTTCCTGCACAACGTTTAATGAAACAATTCTATGCCATGGTCGTATTTAAAAGCAGCCATTAGTTTTGCCTTTCCAGTGTATATGGACTTTTATTTCAGCCCTAGTTCGTGGTTAGGGTCTACTATAGCCCCATAAAGTCCGCAGTAAAAATGGTTACTCAGAACTCAAGGTCCTAAACACGATTGCTGTTTTACTCTCGACGCTGCAGAATAAAGATGTAATGAATTCTTCAGACTGAAGTATTATATGGTGGATGTAGGCTTAAAGTAAAGTGTATTAGTTTCAGCATTGGAGCAAAAATTAACATTGTTATTAAAATAGGCGGTACTTTAAACAGAGCAGTTAACTAAATGTTACAGTTTCGTAGAGGGATTCGCAGTTATCGAATCGAAATACTTAAATTTGCTATCTTTATATGCGTTTGACCACAAAACAACCCTTAATTTTAAAAGTTTCGTTAATTAGTTTGAAAAGGAAGTGAGAGTAATGTAATCCAGATAAAAAAAATTCTGAAAGCTTTCAGATTTTATATTACGCCCAAACAGGAGTTTTTTTTTCATTTACAAACACGTACAAGTTTCAAAAGCATTTGGGCTAACGCCGCATTGAGCTAAAAATATTTGAAAACAATGTATCATTAGAATTTCTGATAGACAGTCTTGCGCGTTGGAAATAAAAATGGTTTATTCCTTACAGTGTTGCCATTGCTCCCTTTGAAATCGTTGAGTTTGTAAATCAAAAATTCGTTAAAGTTTTACAAAATATGAAATAGACAGTAAAACAAATTTTAAATTCAATTATCGGGCTTTTAGGTGACCATGTTCAGTGAAGGACTATGTTACTTTTGCACAGTGCGAGAAACATACATACATTCATGCAGATTGTTCATTATTTAGTTTAATTAAAAATAATAAAGAGAGATCATATTTGGTGGCAGTAATTTGAAAGCTGATTCGAACATTTAAAGTGATTTGACTCAAAATGCAGTTTTGAGACTAATAGCTCTTCTGGGTTAACGCCCATTTGGACTAAAAAGAAGCCAATGTACAATAGTTATGCACTTAAAAGTTTATTTGTCTTCTAGTTAAGTAATTTCTGTCAACGATTCATGTCAAAGGCCATAATGACTGACAAAAGTATACTAATATTTACATTACGTGTTGAAACATCTAAGAAAATATTGTCAGCTAACGTCTTTCCGTACTTGTTTAAGAATAAGGAAATAAATCCGCTAACGAATAAAGTGAATTCTGAAATTCCTTTATAAGTCCCATATTAGAAATATCTGTAAAATGTACAGAAATTTCAATATTCATTACACTTCTTACTAATATTAAACTTATATGATGAAACGACATAAATAGTCGCTAGTATCGAGCTAACGTATTTGAAACTGCCTTTATTATTTATTTACGTTCAACTATTCATAATTTCTGGATTACATGAACTAAGAAATAAGTACTGTCTGACAGAAACATGTCAAGGGTCTCATACATAATATTTTTTAACGACAGTAAAATGATTAACTTGCATTACTACTGCGTCTGATAAAATAACATTTATTTTTGAATCCAAATAATATTAAGAGCAAAAACTATGAACATAACTTAGCAATTTTAATGTGAACATAATTATTATGAATATATAGTTTACTTTTTGAATGTCAGAGTAGCTTTAACAGATTCGAAAACTAGATTAAGGACCATGAAGCTTATGGGCTATGTTTACTCAAAAATAAGATGCCCTGGAATAAATCGCGACTTTACATTTTAGAATAAATTTTAAGAATTAAAAATTTGATTGAATGCAGAGTTGCAGTTGCTGTAGCGTCATTAGTTTTTTGATGCTCTCACCAAGACTCGTACCTGGACCTCTGAATACGCGCCGAGTGTGCTACCATTACACTACAAAGGCATGCTGGAAGGAGGGAGAAAATACGTTATAATAGGATGACTGCATAATTCTGATTAAAATGTATTTGTTTTTGATTAAAATGAAAGGCAAGCTACTTAATTAAATAAACTAGTATTTTACTATTGTACAGAAAGCTAATTTAGGAGAAAATTAATAATACATTGTTATCTATTAATTTTAGGCATACCAGGAACCAGTCTAATGAATATAGGCCTAAAATTAGTTATTTCGTCTAGCCGTGGCTATGATAACTAACGACAGTTACGCAATTTATTGATATGATAATTATCTCTGTGGTGTATTTAGCGTATAAAAACATAATTATTCTACGTAGCATGAAAATTAAACTCCCGTTGTGCATTTTAATTTATTAAAATCCCCATTATGCACTGTGTCTACAGAATTTCTCACCCGGCCTTTATTTTCGCAGCTGTTGGTCGTAGACCTGTACTTCCACACACAGAAATGTTTTAAGTAATGCCAAATGGTCATGTTTTGACGTTTTTAAATTTAAAGAAATCAATTTTTCAAAAATGACATTACTGAAAATTTTATGCTTCTAACATTTTATAGTTTTCATGCTTAATATTAATTTTTAAATCTTCTATTTTTCATTTTGTATTGAGGAAACTGTTAGTAAAAAGTCAGAAAAATTTGACGTGTATTTTTTCCCCTCTAATGCCACTCATTGATATTTTTTGTAATATACTAGTGTGTTTAATTTAGAAATATGTTACATTTGATATTCCGAATAATTTTGATATAAGTAATTTATAAATTTCCGAAACTAAAAAATACGTTGTTAATATTCTCATGAAGTTTTATTACTGTATAAAGTTTAGATATCTTCTTGGTAGTCATATACTGTATCTAAACTTTAAATAGACTGACAGCGAACAACTGGAATTTGAGAAAGATGTAAAAGACCATTTAATTAAAACTAAATAAGAACAGAAGGCACACTTTGTGCTTACAACTCAGCCAGCCACTTGTGGAGAGATAACTTAAAGTAACAATAAGTCAAAAGTAAAATTTAATTTCAATTAAACTAAATAATACAAGTGCGAAGACTACAAAGCTTATCTCATCTAGCAACCTAGTAGGAAGAAAGGCCTTGGGAGGAAGAAAGGCTCTGTCTTACAGTCATGAATGTCTTACAGTGTCTTACAGTTGTGAGGAGAACGGATAGTCTGAAAACCTCACCTTAAATACTTGCGAACTAAATTTGCATTCTGGCGGAAAACAGAAGGGAGAAGTCACTTCCAAAATGCAAAATGCAAAATAACTGATTAACCAACATAAAGGAACCTTATAACTTTAGAATCATAAGCTAATAATGTTAAAAAAATCATTAAGATGCGCATAGTTTAAATTTTTTATTAATGCAAATAATACAAATTTGGCTACTGGCCAAAACTGAAGCCTGCTAGTGCTTTCTAGAAAACGAATTCTATGAGATTATGTGAATATAACTTTCTTTTTGAAAAATAAAAAGCATTATTAATTAATATTTTGATAACGATATTCATGTAAATGCTGTTCACATAATCTCTAAGTCAGACACATTTTCCTAAACTGATATGCAAACATTTCACTCTTGAATTTGTACACGCCCCTGAATATGATTCTTGATTTTAACATTAAATATTTTCATCAATTTTTATTGTACAAGAGTTAAGTGTTTCCTGTTTTATTTTATATAACGACATAAAGATTATAAAACTTTCCTAAACGTAATGTAAGGACAAGGCCGAGTAGTTGAATACAGTGTATAAACGCCCCAAATTTTGGAACAGAAATGTAGGAAAAAAAAAGATTTTTCTTTTCGAGGTGTCAGGACTGAGTGTTCTGTGCATACTTTTGGCGAACATGGTCGTGATAGTGTTAAAGTCCTGATCTTGAACAGGGAGCTGAATGCAGCTATGTTCTGGGGTAGAATAACTGCACGTAAGAGGGGGTTTAAAATTACCCTTTTATTAAACTACTATTTACAGCCACTTCCCAACCCGGAAGGGACAACAGAAAATAATGTCCGCACTTGGGTCTAAACTGAACAATCAAATACTTTAAAATAAAGCTAAGTAGAAAATTAAGAAGTCGTTGCTCTCAGAGCTATAAACGCGAGGTTGGCCTCTGTGCTAAACTATCAATGGTGCGTAGCAAGATTTAGCTAATAGTAACGCACTTAGATTACTTCAATAAATATTAGAGTAACAGCACTAAGGCTTAAAATTTAAATGGTAGCTAGTCAAGTGGACGTCGAACAGAGCCGCAGTGATCTGAGACTGAAAGCTCTCTCACACCGAGAAGTTCCTTGCTAACCTTTTAAATACAAAACTTGGCTCCACTTCAAATCAGCGTAAAGCTGAAACGAGCGCTCATTCTAACAGGAAGTTGAAATAAGAGCTCACGGGAAAGAGAAATTAACATAAAACTTTGTTAGTTTAAACTAAACCCTTACATAGTAAATATGGTACTGAAGATGCTTAGTTGAAATTTCTGTTTTTATTGAATTTTTGGGGGTTTACGTGACCAGGGACTGGTAATTACTGCAATAACCACGAAAGGCTTAAGACAAATTATCCCTATCTCTGAATTAAGTCGTGGGAAGGCTTAAAGGAATTCTTATTTAAACAGACTTTATAATCTGAGTCTGCTCTTTTGTGCTAACAATATCAGCCACAGCTCGTAGTGATACAACTAAAAGAATAGTCAGATTCAAGGTAGACGTGGTCAAAGGCTACACAATTAACTCTTATTATATGCTAGCTCAATAAATCTATCGGAGGGTCAAAATCAGAATGTCGGCAGCGAAATAACACAAAGCTTAATAATTACAACTTTTCAAGTTGGCAGGAACTTACAACACATAGCGTACACGCCAAGAGAGAAACATGCTGTGTCTTAAAAATTCCAAACTCCTCAGTTTAAATAATTATCTGTCTCATTTGCATTCTGGTGAGGAAAACGGAAAGAAGCTATAGTAAAGGCTGAATCTGTAAATAACTGTTTAATTTCAATAATAATTTTACAAATTTGTTTTGTATATTTTACCCTTTAAAAACCTTGTTAGGAATTAAACAAATACTTAGAGACTGACATGTGAAAAGGAAAAGTCACTGAGCTACTGGAATATTTCCTTCATGGTAGAGCAATATATGAAAGTCTAGTTAAATTTCTTTACATGCTGCCTGTCTCAATAGAATTTGTAAAATTTTTCTTTTTTACCTTATTGCGGGTCTTCCTGATATAATTGGGAATTCTTTCCTGCTAGCAATCCAAAGATCGAAAATTCGAATCCTGACGAATTCATCACTGATTTTCTCTTTTTAGGAAAATTTTAAATCCTCTATAAGTGGTTTTCGAATTAAAAACAAGGTAGATTTCACCAATCGGATTTGGCCTCGGGTCTTCAGCAACTGGATTTGGCAACTGGTATTTGCTCCTTCCCAGTCGCCTTTTCACTGGGGGGGGGGAATCGAGGAATTTCCTCTTTATAACATAATTGCAATATGCTCTGAAATAAGCATAGTGACTTTACGTAATGTGATTCCATTTACCGTTTCGCAGGAAATGTGATCTGAGAATAGAATGGCAAATACACTGAAACGCTACTAGTGTTTCCAGAAATGTTGAAATATTTTCTCAAACTCTTCTGGTAATAGTGTCGCATAGTTTTCGCTATCAGAGTGATCTTGGTGTGAGATTTCATGCAATCTGAATATACGAATGTCTTCATTCTTTAAAATAGTAAATATTAGTTACATGTAACACAATTTCTAACCTATTTAAACAAGCTACTAGTTTAATGCTTCGGACTTGGAAAAACTAATTACCTGTTTTATCAGTATTTTATACTACTTTGCATTTCTGATTTTACGTGGGGTTGGAAATTTAAGTTAAAGGGTTGGAAATTTAATTTAAAGGATTGGTTTTGGAGGCTAAACGTTCTTAGCGTGCATTATGGGAAATGCATTGAAAAAGTTTATATATAATTTAGTCACTCAAAACGATTATATGCATTATAAAGCGACTGACACGGGACGAGTTGAATCATAAATTTTTTAGGACAGTGAGTTTGGTTTATTTCATTATGAAAAAGCACACCAGGGCTTTCTGCCTAAAAGGAGAGATGCCTTCATGGAGGACGTTTCAGGGAAACTGGCTGGTATCCACACATGGGGAAAGTCACGAAAACGCCCATGCAGCCAGTCCGTTCGCCTGAAATCGAATACAGATTAAACTACTAGTGTTCAACGACTTTTACCATTCGGTCGCTGATGGACCTTTTTAGGATAGTGCATTTGGGAGAAATGCATCTATACTAAACTTATTCTACTAGATCTCTATCTCTGTCAAAAGATTGATTACAGAGAAAGAATTGAAAATTTTTAACTTCATGGAGGGAATCATACAAGCAATTGCAAATATTACACCTCACATTTTTGTAAAATTATAAATCGAATCCGAATATCACTTTCATGTCTGCCATTTCACGTAATGTTGCCAATATTGGAACTCATTAATTTTGTTCATGATATGTTTTAATAAATGAATTACGCATCATTTCTTTTCAATCCATGCTCACATTATATCATTAGTTTTCAATCCATGCTCATCATACAACCTTATAAGATCAGGATTTTTCTAAAATTTTCATTTTAGCTTTTTTTAAACAATATTTCATTTTTATCTACGCACGAATGCAAGCACTTCGCTCTTCAGTTTCTGAACGGTTCCTGAATGTTATCTCCAATATTAATATGAAATACGTCGATCAGTTTATTTCCCACAAGATTCAATTCTTTTGCGTTTTATTTTTTATAAACAGTATAAAATTTTCCCAAATATGAATATAGGATCAGAGGCAGCGTATGAAAAATTAGGTTATGTATTCTTTACAACATATTTTAAAATTAAAAAATACCAAAACATGAATTTTTGCATCATTTAAGCATTTTTTTTATCTGTAAGCATATAGCCTACGAGCAACATTTACGAAAAGAACGGTCCCGTAAGGAGATTTGCGGACATAGTGTCACTGAAAGGCATTGTCTCTCACAGATTTTAAAGAGATTTCTAGCGTTTAAGTTTCGTTTTACTTATAATAGTAGCAAAAGAAGCACAAATGTTTATGAAAAAATAAGTTACACCTTTTTTGTTCTTGAAAGTTTATCCGATATCTTAGTATGCATAGCCACTCTGTGTTAAAATAAATAACAAATTCCTTAAGAAATATGCTATCAAATATTAACTGATAAAGATTTTCTTCTTTAGTTGTCTCTTTGAACTACTACTAGTCTACATATACTAAACTCATAAAAATATTTAAGAACAGAAAGCGTATATCATGTTAATTTAAGTAATCATTTACTGTCGATGACATTTATCATTCCTATAATGCTAATCTTTTAAAAGGTTTAATTACACAAATAAGTTTTAATACATTAATCGGAAACGCATAACTTTCAACAAAAATATTACCCCACGAAAGACAAAATTGCTAAGACCTCTGTATATTGGGAATTCGACACGAGTTCGAATTCAGGAGAATAGGCTGGCTCTATGGTTAGTTTTCATGGTTTTATCCCCGTGTAACGCAAATGTGAGTCATTTTTCCTTAAACCTTTCTCCATGAAGGCATTCTTACTCTTAGGCAGTTACCTCTCGAGGGCTTTCCCCATTCAAACAACAACCTCGACAAAAGTATAATATTCCATATTCATATTATGTTGGACTTTGTCCAGACAGAATGCAGAAAGTTTCTGTTAACTTTTAATTTTTCAATTAAGAAATAATATCCAGTATATGAGTAAATTTATTATTAAATTTTGCATGATTAGAAAAAACATAAAAGATTAGCTATGATTTAAAAAGATTTGAAAACTACCATTTGTTAGATTTGCATTCATGTTTCCTTTTCTGTTAAAAAAGGAATTCTACTTGTGAACTAAATTTTCTTCCTGCATTATACACCCGCAAAATCCATACTTTTTAAGTTATTCAAATTCTAAATGTTTCTATCCTCTCAAGCATTCTAAATCGTTTTTGACTTGTTTCAGTGTTTTTTCGTCTAATAGATGCTATTGAAGGCATTGCAGATTTTCTTTTCAAATTTTCCTGTCTTTTATGGCTATGCCTTTTTATATACTCGTAAAGATGTCAAATTTGTTTTTCGGTTGAAACTGCCAGCAGTTTTTAATGAAATTAAAGCTTTTGATGTCAGTTTTTTTACCTTAAATGACTTATTAAATTCTACTTAAAAAGTTTTTCTCTGATCTTGTTACCTTGTAAATTAGTTACATGAAACAAATTAATGCTTTCTGGTTTTATTATTTTTTTATACTTATGAAATTCTTATTTTATTCACAGTCATTTAATTCTAATTTTTTCTCCAGTTTCTATAATTTAAAAGAAAGCGAAATATTTCCTAGCATGTATCATTTAAGAGTAATAGAAACCTTTATTAGAAGGAGAAAAACTTTAATTCTATTAGACAGAAGAGTCTTTTCTGGTTTTTAATTTCAAAAATAAGTCTTATATGGCTAGTTTCTTTAAAAGTTTTTCTCTTTTGATGCGCTTCTATTTTCAGAAGTAAAAGTATCTCTCTTTCCAAGTTTTCATTACCCCCAAAAGGAAAGAAGTTTTGTTTTGTAATTTCTGTTATTCAGATGCAATTTGAGCTCTTTTGAACAATTTCTGTTTTTCAGAACTAACATAATTTTTTGTTGTTTAGATATAAGTAAAAAATTGTCTTTCTTTGTAAAGTTTGTGTACTCGGAGGTGTAAATCTGAATCACGTTTGGATTTTATCAAACAAAAATATACTTTTTCAGAATTAGAAAGCTGCCATATAATCTATAATATTCGAAAGCCATTAGTTCCTGCTTTTATTAGTCAGATATGCCTTGAGATTCTCTCCCCCCGTCTTTCCAATAAGTCATTACTATAATATTTGAGCATTTCTTCAAGGTTGTGGATTGTGTAAATCCAGATATCAATTGAGATTTTTCCTCCAGCTTTTCAATAATTCATTGCTGTAATATTTGAGAGTTTTTCTGGGTTGTTGCTTGTATAACGTATTAGTTCCTATTTTCTATCAGTCAGATATAAATTCAAATCCTCCTAGCTTTTCAATAATTCATCATTAGAATATTTGAGCCTTTTTTCTAGGTTATTGCTTGTATAGTGCATTAAGTCCTTCAATGTGGGAAGCCCGAAAAACCAGCTGTCCGTCGAGATTTGAGGCCGGGATATTTCACTCCCTAGGCGGACGTTTTACCAGTTGCTTCACGAAAGCGTACAGTCAAAAAGGAGAAAATCGAAATACACTTCTATAACACAAAAAGCGGCGTACTAAAAAGGATATAGTCGAATGAAGCAAATATCGGTAGATGTGACGTACATGCATTATAAACGAACGTTAACAGTATCATAGGAATTGAATGTTTCTTAGGACATACAGCTACAAAGAGGGGGAAAATTCAATGATGCGTTAGCCCACCTCAAGTCCCAATGCAAGCTGTTATCTGGCAGGGTATTAACTCTTAGCCCTGGTGGAGGTCCAACGGTAAGATTGCTTGCCATACACATTCCAATTGGCGAGTTTGTTCGCCAATTGACCCGAAAACGCTCAGAGACGCCTGTTGATCACAGCCCTAACGTACTTCACAGGTACTCTAGTGATCTGGCGATGGCGCCGGCCAGAAAGATGTTCCAGAAGCGCGAAGACAAGCAGCAGAAAAGCGTACCGAGTGCGAGCGGGCATTATCCTGTTGAAATGTATATCCAGGG
Source organism: Stegodyphus mimosarum (assembly GCA_000611955.2). Lineage (NCBI taxonomy): Eukaryota > Metazoa > Arthropoda > Arachnida > Araneae > Eresidae > Stegodyphus > Stegodyphus mimosarum. The sequence goes on along the minus strand of KK121106.1, from coordinate 299,599 downwards.
GTCCGTGAAAGGAAGGAAAATACTGCGTTGCGAATAATCTCGTCGACATACTGCTATGTTGTAAAGGACACGAGTCCGGCTGTCAAACAAATGGCACCACATACCATAATTCCTGGTTGTCAGGTTATGTGGTGGATGACACTCAGATGAATATCTCACAGCTGCCCTGGACGTTTCTAGGCACGTATTTGCTGGTCATTGGGGCTCATTTCGAAGCGGGATTTACCACTGAAAACAACTCTACTCCAGTCCATAAGATTCCAGGTCGAATACGCTCTGTACCACTGCAAACATGCTTGGGAATGTGCAGCGATGGAAGCAGTCTGCGCAATAGCCTCTGTGACTTCAGGTCCCGTTCTCTGAGTCGCCTGTCAGTCATCATTCAAATCCCGGTTACACATCCGATCATTGATAAGGATACAGATGTGTCTGTGATCGCCCATTGAACAATCACTTATCCTCGCATTCTGAGGTCGTCCTCGGTCGACTGCTACTTTCTTCACACTCTGTATGACCGCATTCATGCATTACTGAGAACATCGTCGAACAGAAGCATCGCTCCGACCGAAATGTCTTTCGATGCAACTACCGTGCTTCCACTAGACTACTAGCACATCCTCTATAAAATGGTGATATCTCTCATACCGTTCCGCGAACCCATCTGCGAGGCACTGACGAAGTCCAAGTTGTACAACAGAATCACACTTGCACGGAGGTTATGCCTTAATATTAGAATGTCCTCCACTTTATACATCATCTGGATGCTCCGTGTCAGTGCGCTTGTGCACCAGTTTCAGTCACTGGCCTCCAAAAGTAATTTATTTGCATATTCTATCGTAATTTATGGGCATACGCAGTTTCGGCTCATTCGAATGACTGCTTCTTGGTGCATCGGTTTTAATGTTATAGTGTATATACATTATATCGCCTGCAGGATGTATGCCATCGATTAAGTTTTAAGTTGCCACGTTGCAAAGGGTAAGATATTTATGTTTCAAATTTAATCAGAAAGCTTGGCGATGTAAAAGAAAAGTGTTATCACTCGCAATATATTTCCAATTTTAATGAAGAAATTCAGTGATTGAATAGAATTGTGTCGCTACAGCAAGAATAAAAATATTTACAAGAATAAAAATATTTTTATCTTCTATACCAGTAGTTTGTCGGTTAGCAGATCATAAGATATTTCATGTTTCAAATATTTTCTGTTAGCAACTAACAAACTAAATTACTTAAAAGCACTAAACGCAGATTTATTTTAGTTTGTATTAAATGCAAATTTATCCGGGAAAAGACACTAACTTAAATTATTAAAATCGTCTAAGTATTTAAAATGTATGGCCTTTTTCGTGTGTGTAGTTTATAGTTTCAAATCATCAATTTTAATCACCAGTCATAGTTTTTATCCACTCTTCCTAAAATGCTTCTTTCAAAACAAGAGGAAGATCATTGTCAACATGGGATATCTAACAACCACGCCACGCTGTCTGCCTTCAGGAAGTTTATCTTACAACTCTTCGTTCACGCTTCGTTCAGTTTTGAAATCACGTTACCCCTCTTAGGTTCACGTCGCCGTTGTTGCATTCTTGCTATCAGTTATTACTAAGCCCGTTAAATGTGCGCTTGTTTATTTGAATTTTAGAATAGAGTGGGATTTTCCTGAACAGTGTAGAACCTTTAAAATAGAATTTAAATGCGTATCCTATCACTTTTTCAGGAACATTTTGAAGACTGTGAAGAAATCGGCCAAAGTAGACGATTATTTTCCGAAAGCTCATTTTCGGAAAAAAACATAACCGATAATAAAGCAAGTTTCACTTCTTAATAAAATCGTAGTAACTTTTGAGTGTTCCAAAAAACTACTCCCATCCCACTAAACGAAGCGCCTTCACTCTGTCAAAGCCCGGGCAACCCCGACTACTTCATCTAGTTCCTTATATACTTACAAAACAAATGAAAACACTTTCTCCCATATCATCTACTAGAAAGAAAAAAATAATTTAACCCAATTTCTGCTATTTATATGAAAACATTTTTTTTAAATTCTTCTTTTAGTTATAAATAAAAAATATTTTCTGTCGGTTTTATATTCTTGGAAGAAAAGAAAACTGGTTCCGGATCTAAAAAATGTCTGATGTGGACACCACATGACTTCCTTGTACTGCCTATTAAATTGTGCACATTTTTGCTGCATTATATTTAAAATTATTTCGTCGAATGTCTTTAGAGATATATTTCTCATTCAAGTAATTAAATTCTCACTTCGCGCCAAGCCAAAAATGCATAAAACCTCCATACATCTTCATTAAAAATTATAAAATACAGAAAAACCCAAAATGCAAATACACGTAATAATAGTTAAAAAACTTTTTAAATTAAAATTAGAGATTCTATGGGAAACGAAGCAATCTGGTCAGGCGGCAGGAAGACAAAATTTTTGGGGTTCAAAATTTAGTTTACTTTTGGCTTCACTCGGGAAAAAGACACTGAATTTAGTGCACAAACTACGTAAATCACTATTCTACTAAGAGTTTTAAATGTAAACAAATGGCGACCTCATAAAGCCTGGCTCTATATAGAATCTTAAATTGTTGAGAATTCTAAACCTATTGTATGCCGATTAACTAAAGGCATAAAACCCTCAAACAGAACATAAAAACAACATAATTCAATCATTTTTAAAGCAAAAACGATTTATCATCATATAAGAATAAAAATACCAACTTCATCAAGTCGGACAACAAAGCCTGTATATATATATATATATATTGTTGCGGGTTTTGTATTTATTTAGCTATTTTTAGTAGAATTGTAATTATTGTAAATTGTTTTATTTTCCCGTGCAACGCAGCTCGTGACGAATTGTAAGAGAAAGATTGCTGTTGCTATCCAGAAAAATCGAGAAAATACATTGTACTAGAATATTCTTGTGACTAATTCAAAAGCTTATAAAAGCGGGATTAAAGCATCTCAGCTCAGTTGTTGTTTTAAGCGAACTGTATTGCTTATTTAGTGCTGTTATTTGATTGTAGCGAATTCACTGTCAGATCGAATTAACTTTGTCTGCATTTTGAATTGAGTTGTATTCAACGTTTCAGTGTAACTGCTGTGAGATATTGAGATATTTTACGAATATCTCTGAGGAAATATTTCAGCATCTTGTTTTATTTCTTGTAAAAAGGATAAATTTTATTAACTTTTTATCGATTTTTGCATTCAATCCATTACGAACCCGTACGCACGCAACAGTATATATACATATATACTACCGAGACCTACTTTTTTATAGATATATAGAAACAGAGGGGGAGTTATATACGTTTCGTGGGGCCGATTACAGCGAGAAACGGGGATGCACAACTAGATGTTATAGCAGTCCCATATACAAAAATAACGTATGCAAAAATAACATACTACGGCTAACCACTTTTGAGTTATGCGATATACATACATAGGTAAGTACGTACGTACGTACAAACGTCAGGAAAACAATCTCTTCTGAATCTATTTTAAATCCATTTTACAATCCGTTTTGGAAGAAAGGTTAGGTTAGGTTATTCAATTATGGCAAAGCACACAAGGGATATCTGCCTAAAGGGAGGGATGCCTACGTGGAGGACTTTCTAAGGGAAACTGGCTCGTATACACGTTACACTTGGGGAAAACCACGAAAACGCTCATGCAGCAAGCCCGTTCGCGGGATTCGAACCTCGGACCGAACTACCAGTGTTCAGCGTCTTTACCGCTCGGCCGCTGGTGGGCCCGTTTTGGAAAAAAGAATCCTTTGTTCTGTTCGTACCACGCAAATTAATTGTCTATACAGAATCAAGAGCGGTCAAAATGGATATTTTCTTTAAAATATGATACCCGAAATGTTTAGCAACTACAAAGAATATGAAATGTATTCTTTGTTTCAGTAAAATACACGTGCAATAATATGCAATGAAAATGCATTTAAATGACAAAAATTCTTCATTTATAAAAAAAACTCTTTTACACATCACAAGATTTTACTTATTTTCTCTTTTTGGCTACAAACGGCGCATATGTTCAAATACAACCAGAATAGCTCTGCTATCACTTGAGAAGTTCTGTGGAGTTCTTGTTCTTCTTCCTGTATTAATAAAATAGTTTCTGCGACCTGTTGTTGCTGTTACCCTTGTCTGACAAAGGTCAGGACAAGCCCACGGCATTCTTCGTATTAAAAAGTCAAGTGAGCTTGTCGTTGGCAAGAGCTTAAGCACCATATTGATGAAAGCCCGAGTTTAGCTCATCTCCGCCCCCAAATTTGAGAGAGAGAGAGCACCTCGGGGAGACGGGTCCGAGTGTCTGCTACCCCTCTTTTCCTAACATGAACCTTTAGAGAGGACTTTAGTCTAGCAGCATATTTAAAGCACTCCCATGTCACACAGATATTACACATTTACAAACACACATGCCTTCTCTGGTATTCGAACCCAGGCCCTTCATTACAGCAGTCGGAGTCACAAACCGCTATCCCGGTCGGGCGGCTTTTTGTGATCCTTGAAGAGAAACCAGAAGGAGTCTTTTGTAGTGCTAATGTTTCACCGGTTTTGCGAAAGATTCAGTTGTTCATTGCTGTGTTCGTGTTTTCGTTAGGCCTACTGTAAGAGGCTAGCAATAATTTATTTTCATGTTGAAATTTTCCACTGCGTTCCTGATTACGATCATGCATGATGAAATGATAAATAGTTTCCTAAGAGTGCCAGACTTTCTTTTATTAAATCTGCTTTTACAACTGGATCACGTTTTTCATTATCACTTCGTTCTATGGGATTAGATACCTCAAGGTAAATTTCTCATATTTTATCTTCGCTTAAGACTCCTTGGCTAACAATTCATAATATCTTCAACCGATCGATCATCGAATTCATCGAATCCTTCTCCCCCAACTGCGTAAGAATTTTTGTAAATGATAAAAAATTCTTAAAAATTGGCTTTCCCAGTTCGTGTTAAGTAAAAATGATACGCAGGAAAATAGAATGAGATATTTATTTCGAATTCGTGTTAAATAAAATTCGTATTAAAAAATGTTCGTATAAAATAGAAGTCCGTGTACTTCCTCATTATCTTATGAGTCTCGTGCGTTGAATACAAAACGGTGGAATAGAGATTGTTACATTTGAAGTGTCATGAATTTCCAAGAGCTTAAATTAAGTCAATTTCTTTTTTGGTGATGGAAAAGCGGTTAAAAATAAAAATAAAAAATAAAAAAAGATTTATTCGTTTGGAACGATTGTCAAAACCCCGGAGCAAATTCTGTCGGAATCATGAGCAACCATTCGGGAATTACACGCTTACAAAATGCATTTCAGAGAGAAAAGGAAAACTGAAACCACGCCAAGATTCGGAAGAGGACAAAAATCGGAAAAATGCTAATTTTGTTCCCATTTGTGGATCCGGAGTAGGCTATCGATTCTGTAGGAGTGCATGCGAAATGCTCCGGAAAGGCTCCAGAATAAAACCTAGGAGAAATATATTCTGAGCAGTACGTTCAGTCTTGCTTGGAAGAGAAAGCAAGGGTAGAGAGGGGAAAAAAGAAAAAGAAAAAAAAAATAGTCGGAAGAAAATCGGATTGATTTAACGTTATGCCACGCGAAGCAATATTCGACTAGAAGTGTATATTCAATAAAATCACGAGAATATGATTTTCAGTATATTCCTTTCTTACTTTTTATATTCTTCCGTTTTATTGAACAAGGTAAAAGAGTTGTTGGGCGGGAAAACTGAACAATGGAGCTGTACATTTGTATTATGAAGTTTTTCAAATTTCTTTTAAAACATCTGAGGGGGAACTTTTCAAGTTTCGACAGTTATATGGGTGCTTCGAAATATGGAAATGCTACTGAGGGTATAAAATGGCAATACTCGTTTTTTCCTCTTGACAATGGCTTCTGAAGTGAAGAAGATGGGAAAATGATGATTTCAATCAATAAGTGTCAAATCCAGGATACTCGTGGTAGCTCTTTACGAAATGATGTTCTTTTTCTATTGAAATTCTTTAGGAATGGCTTACTGATTCAAAAGGAACTACAATTATATTGTGCGGGGGAAAATGCTAACAAGATTTGAAAGAACTTGCTATAAACTTTTAACGTGATATTGCAACTTACAAAAAAGATCGATTTTTATAATGCATTCTCGACATTACTTGAGAGATTATGATCTTGGTTGAGCAGTCAGATTCTTCATAGTAGAGGAAATTCTCCCAATTTGTAATAGTAATGTGAGTTCAAAAATACCATTTTTCGACCAACAGCGCAGCATATTCTATCAAGGAGCCAATAACGGATGGGACGTCGATGTCTATATCGCTGGATTGTTATCGAATGATGATGACGTAAAGAAAGTGAAACATTAAGCATAACTGTAGAATTCATGCAACAAAAACAATAAACTCGTAGGAATGAAAATATTTAATAATACTCTAAAAATATAGAAAGATAAACTAATGGCAACTGCATTAAACGCAACTCCTTAACCCGATCGTTGTTAGCTAATCGGAAATCATAACTCTGGAATTTTCATGTCCTGCCACCTGGATGATTGCATAAATTATTATAAAAATGGCGGTACATTTATACAAGTAGACATAAGATTAAGACCTTCATATGGGTGTCCTGGTAGCCTTAATTGAGAGTTCCTTCCTTCATGATACCGAAATTTATAAGGGTGCCAGCAGATTTGTGTCTTTATTGCAAGGCATGCTCGTATCTTGGTGAGCGAAGGTCAACACCAGAAGTGCCGGCAACCTTGCGCGAGTTAGCGACTTTTTGTCAAACTTAAAACCTTTAGATTGGCGTCTCACCAGACTTGATGAGAATTGCTTTTTTCATGATATCGAACTTCATAATGATTCTGGCATTGTTGTTGTTTTATAGTTAGAAATTTATGTACTTGGTAAAAGACGGATAACTTGAAAAGGTACCAACACCCCTCTACTCGTGTTGGTTACAGCAACTGCACCTGAATCTGAAAGGGGCAACTCTGCAAATCTATGATTAGTGGTAACCGAAGAAACGAAACAAACTGCAATTTTGATTAGTGCCTACTGCTTTTGGATAGAAGAGTAAAGATGTTGAATCAACGTTAACAATTAGATATCTTACGAATGCTAATGTAGCCTTCCTTCCATAGCTTGAACTAGCTTTCAGCAACATAATATTATAAGGCTACATTGCTAACACAAAAATGCTTTACGTCAACAGACATTCCCATCAGAGCAGAATTTTAATCACGATGTGTTTTCTTACGTCAAAAGTCTTATAAGCATCTTTACTGTTTCGTTTACTCGATAAGAATGTATGGATGAAAAGGTGTTTAAATAGCATGGCATCAAAAAAAGTCAGTTTAGCAATATGTGCCTAGTAAGATGGAAGTTTTCTGTTATTATCTGCCTTCAGCGTTGTTGTTACTAGCTAGTGAGTTGTCTCTAAATGAATACAAAGTTAATAATGGTGCAATAGCGGAACATTGTTAGGCTTGATATTTAAACATTGGCTTTTATAAGCACTTGCAGCTATTGTTGCGTATCCATCCGAAAAGAAGCAGATGTTAATTTTGTTGATGGTTTAACCATGCGATTTGAAGTGGAAGTTCAAATAAATTAATTTTTACTTCCTTGTACGAAGTAAAAAGAAAGTATCGTAATCACGAAAAATTCCGCGTACCATATTTCAACGAAAATATGCATTTTGACCGCTATCGAATGAAATTTAACGATGTTTTTACGTGACATCTGTAGGTAAGGACAGAATAAAGGACTCTATTTCCCCAAACGAATTATAAAGCTGATTTAAAATGGATTCAGAAGAAACATTTTTATGGGGTCTGTAAGTACGACCGTATGTATGTATCTCGCATAACTCAGAAACGGGTAGCCTCAGAACATTGATAATATGTAGATGTGCACCTCCCTTTTTTGTTGCAATCGACCGCACCAAAAGTGTATACATATATATATATATATATATATATATACTGTGTTAGTCGGCTCAATGAGCTCAGTTTTTTAGTCTTAAGTGTTGGTAAATTGTGCATTTTATGTTTTAAAAATTATTGAATTATGTTCTTCCTATCTTCCGGTTAAGGTTTTTATGTCTTTAGTAAATCTACATGCAATATCTGTAGAATTATCCAAAATTTAAAATTTTCTTGAGAGCGGCTAAGCGTAATTATTTTTACCATAGCAGCCATATTTGTTTACATTTGAAACTTCGCAGAACAGTAGATTTGTTGCCAATCTAGAGAAAGTAAGCTTCGCAACAACAAAGATAACGCATTCTTTTATTATTGCGAATTAAATCATGCTTAATCCATTCTGGAATTATAATTTAAGTTATTAAATTATCCCATACATTGATTCAGCAAAGCATTCACAACAAATTAAGTCAGTTTCTACGCCTTCAGTGTCTTTTTGCCAAGTCAGACTGAAAGTAAACTTTCATTTTTGTGCACCGAAAAATCTGCCATTTTGCCTGCTGGCCAAACTGCTTGTTTTTGCGTATAAACTGTAATTTTAATTGTAAAAAAAAATTTTTTTTATTGCTTTAACTGTACTTGGTGTTTTAAGCTTTTCTATATGTTTTAGTTTTTAAGGAAAATATTTTGAGTTTTTTGCATTTTTGCCTTGCCGCGAAGTAAGAACTGAATTATGAATGAGAAATATATCTAACGAAATTCGAAGAAATAAGTGTTTCGTATTAGCAGCAAATATTGTAGCCAGTCTGTCTCGGACAGAGGAGAATGTTTACGAGTACCGCATGTGCATTAGGTAAGCGGAGCTGAATCGCCTGTGAAAAACTGTCTCTTTTTTATTTGTTTAATTTCTTTTATACATCGTTTTAGATTTATTATAGTATATTTGAATAGAACATGTGGCAACGACTAGCTAATTCTTCAGATGATATAATTTTTGTGCATTATGAGATATAAAATGAATGAGATGTAACGCTATTAAGTGAACCTAGCGCCAGAGTGTCGCTATGGTAAATAAATATAGTGAATTTTAAAGAGTGCATTTATTCTATTGTGGTTTATGCACTATGGACGAAGTAGATTTAATTCAATTCAATAAGTTTAAATGAAATGCAGGAAAAAATGTGTATAATTTAATATTCCGTACAAAGATGTCATGTGGTGTACACATCAGATTTTTTATATTGCTATATTTATTAATGTTCTGGAATTAAAAACTGAAGACAGAAAGATAATTCATTCTGTAGTCTAGCATCATGGCGTTACTATTATGTAAAATTGTGTTGTATGCTTATAAGAGTCGTCAATTACTTTGAAATTTCAGTTACCAATAAGGAGCGTTGAATGGCTTTCATCCCGTTTGCCTTCTAACCTCAAGGTATCTAATGATAATTCCTTCTGCAGTCTAGTATCTTAGATAATATCTTAGATAATATCTTAGATAATGTTTGTATGATGTCAAATAGTGTTATATACTTAAAAACTTAAAAGAGTCATAAATTACTTTAAATTATCAGTCACCAATAAAGACTGCTGAACGATTTTCATCCCGTTTGCCTTCTAACTTCAAGGTATTATCTAACTCGGAGTAAATTCAAAACGAAAGATCTTTATTAATACATCAACACATAAGCTCAGAAGTTTTACGAAAACAAAACTCTACTAGTTCTGGAGTAACGTAAAACGCACGTTCCAATTTGATTAAATGCAAAATAGAAAATTAAAAAAGGCGTACGAAGCAATGAATCGGAGTCTAGGATTTTCCACCGTCAAGTAGAAATGAAATACATAACAAAGGATGCTTATAATGCATATAATTGTTTACAAATAAAGGAATTACATATAGTTAATTACAAAATTATGTCAGTATCAAATAGAGCAAATTTATCACATACCATAACTATGGGCTAAATCTCTGAAAATATATTGTTTCTAAAATTATACGGATATAATATTTACATGATTCGCGGAAATTTTTAAACATTTTACACAGCTAGTTCAGAAAAATCACTCATGTAAACAATAAATTCATATTTTTATGAAACCTTAATTGAAAACGGAATTAATTTGGAATCTTGTTAGTACACGATTCTCTGAAAATTAATATATACAGATAAGTATATAAGGTATTTTTTCCGCCTTCTTGGCATGAATTCGTGGTGTAGTGGTCAACATACTTGGCGCGTATTCGAGAGGTCCGTGGTTCGAGTCCCGCCGAAGGCGTTGCTCATTTTTTAATACTCCTGCTTCAAAAATACCTAATGACTCTGTAAGTGGGGCTCGAACTAAAAAGGGTGGTGGACGATGATTCTCCACCATCAGGATTTGGCAATTGGGTGCTCCAAACCCCAGTCGTCCTTTAAAGGGAGAGTATGTAAGGCATTTCTCCCACCTTCTTCGCATGCTTTCGTGGTCAGCACGCTCGACGCGTAACCGAAAGGTCCGTGGTTCGATTTCCGGCGAAGACGCTGCTCATTTTTCATTACTCCTGCTTCCGAAATAACCTAATGTCTCTACAGTGACACCCGAACTAAAAAAGGGGGTGGTTGATTTTTATTTACCACCAGGATCTGGCGACTGGGTCCCATAATCTCCAGCCGCCGTTTAAAAGGGGGAGTATATAAGGTATTTCTCCCCCTTCTTGGTATGTGTTTGTGGTGTAGTGGTCAGCATACTCGGCGCGTATTCGAAAGGTCCACTGTTCGAGTCCCGGCGAAGCCGTTGCTCCCTTTTCATGTCTCCTGCTTCGAAATACCTAATGACTATTGACCTAATGTTATGGTGGTAATGACATATTTGTATAAAAGTGTACTAAAATATTTTATATATTATTCGAAAGCTTTTAATGAGAAGAATATACTGATATGTAAACGTTAATAATTATATTATATTCCATCTTAATTATGAATGCTTTTAATTACTGATTTGAATTTAACAAATACCGCATATCGTTAATGAATTTATTTTTTAATGTACTTTAATAATTATAGAATTTAAGTTAAATAACAAAAGCCTTTTTTTAAAGTTGAGAAAGACAGAAGGTACAATATAGGTAAGACAATATAGACAGAGGTACAGTATAAGCAAGTAAAGTTCGCCATTTCGTTAGCAAGTTCTCGTGCTTCTTCATATAATTATTTATTTTCCGTATCTGTGAACAAGACTGACCACGCTTTAATTCCTATTAAGTACTACAGTTTCCTGCAAGCATGGTGTCGAAATTTAGTGACTTTTACGATGCTTTTAGATTTTCCTTTGTGTGCTATTCTTCTACGATGTACTCGCGAATTCTGTTTGAGGCTAGAGTTATATAGATTTCTTGTGACCAAATATTTATCAATATTCCTGCTACTGTTGTAAAGTTCTGGAAAAATACCTTTTTCACGGTTGATATATATATTGCGCGTTCTTTTTTAGTACTTTAAGTAATGTTTATATTTTACCTAATTTTGGGTTAAAGAACAACAAAATAAAATCTTAACATTGTCGTTTATTTGGGTTGCTGCGGCAGCAGCACAGAAAAACAATTAGAATATCCATCTTAATAATCTCTTACTCTGGACTAGTGCAGCTAATAATTAAATTTTACAACAGCTATACAACATGCAAAAAATATTAAAATAAATAATCTTATTATGATATAGCAAGATGTAATACAGTCATGTAAAGAAAAAGATGTCTTGACGGCGAAATCGGCACGTCGGGGTGAAATGCTATGACGGCGAAACGGCGGCGGATAAAAGAAGGCTGCAAATAATCAATAGTAATAAGCAAAAATGGTTAGCCGAAGCTTTAGTCGGTGATTTAAATTCAACGGTCAGTCTGCGCTGCGAAAAACGTTCTGAGTCTAAACAATTCAGCGCTTACTTATATTTTAAATAATTTGCATTTTGGTGAGGTTTGACACAGGTAGAAAGAAAAATATTCAAGGTTATTTGAGATGAAATCCTACAACTTGTTAGGAGCATCCTTATTGTTTAGAAAATTCGAGACATCAACTAAAGTCTGTTGCTTTAAAATAGGGACTTCAGCGTCAGTTTACACCACCCGAAATTCTTTGTATTCATGAGAAGGATAACTGCGCTAGATGGTTTCAGCAGTCTATTTTTTTTCTGGCTCCACTTTCGTTTAGAGTGTTTTGCTTTATGAAACGTGCGGAATGAAGGCTGATTTGAAGTCTACATTCTCAAATGAGGAGGAGAAAATATATGTTACGCAATGATTCTGACAAGCGTTTAGGTAGTATATAAGGAGGGCTGGAAACAGCCTTAAAGAACCCATTTTAAAGAGACAGACTACAGTGTAAAGATAATACTATCCACATCGAAATATCCTTGCCATTATACTCCCCCATAACACAAGGCATCCTCAGAATATCATATTTAAGTCGCAATGTCCCGAGAAACAGTTAGGACATCCTGAGGATATTGATTCTCAGATATCCTGAGGACTTCGTAAATCAACATATTAAGGATGTCCTGTTCAAATCGTTATGTCTCGGGATATATGAAGATCTCCTGAGGATGTTTTTCCCAGATATCTTCAGGACTTTATCATTTATCTTCCTGACGATGCGCATACTAAATACTCCTAAAGACTGTCGTCGAGGGTACTGAGGATATTTATTCTCAGCCCATCTTAAGATGAGCAGAGAATTCAAAGCTCGACTTTGCTAATACGAAAACATACGCAAGCTCTTTATTTTATTTTATTTTATTTTTAAGAATTGCGTATTGAACTACATTTAGAAAATATATTTTTATAGTATTGGGGTTAGACTTGCTATTTTTTTATTAATTTTAATGTCTTTTCCTGACATTTTTGTTAATTTATGGCTGTAGGTAATCTGAAAGTGGTTTTTAATGAATTAGCTATTCCGAAAATATTTCTTACATTTATAAATAAAATACGCGTAAACATTTGTATTCATATAAGATAAATTATTTCATAATTGCTTTCATCTACTATAAATTATTAAAAAAATTATCAAAATCACAGATCTAGTGCTAATCAAACTTTAATTGATTATTTATGTGTCTATATATGAGTTAAAATTTGACAAACAGCGCAGAAAGAAAATTTTCTTAAGTATCTCGGAAAAAAAAATAAAAGACTATTTTTCAAATAATTTGTATGCTTGATTTTCGTACTTTTCTTCCTTTAAAAGCATTAAAAGTGCTCAATTTTTTTTTAAATTTCAAGTGTATTTTAAAGTCATATGTTTCTTCAATTGTTTATGAAGGGGATAGTCAAGCACTCTCCTAGTAGCCTCCCTAGCGCCTAAAACGAGTTGAAAGACAGCCAGAGGGGTTATTCATTAAATTCATTGAAAATACTGTACTTTTTATGGAAGCTGATATCTGAAAATATTAAAATAACCTTGCACCAAACGCAAATCAAATTATAAGAATCAAGATCATACTCTGTGGCTATTCTGCATATAAAAATTTAATTGTTTGCTTACACTTCTTTTTGTCTTGTATATGTTGGCTGTAAGTAAAACTCGAAATATTTTCAAATTTTTGTTGTTGTTTCAGAGAGCCTAGTGAACAGAGTATTTTCTTACAAATTATATGCACGTGTTTTCAGCCGTTTTAAGTTTAGTACTGAAAGTGTGTTTAAGAATAAATTATAATTGCTATATAATGTATTCTGCAAACACTATTTTGATATTTTGCTAAGATCTTTGAACCCAAGCATTATTTACGTTACAGGTTCGCTCAAATCTTTCACAAAGATATTTATCCTACGAAGAGATGGCCATGATGTACTATGTTTGAAGTAAATAATCCTTCAGACTGCAGAGAATTAAACGTCTAAACTCTGGTAGTTCGTCAAGATTCAGATCCTGGGGAACGAATTTGCTGCATGAGATTTTTCATGTTTTTTTTTCCATATATATAACGAATAAACGAGCCAGTCTCTCTTAAAAAGAGAAAGTGGTTATTAAAGATATTCCTTTCCTTTGTTTGATTGCCCTCGAGTGCTTAGCCATAGATCCTTAAATCAAGATAATCAAAAATTATATATTTTTTTTAATTTCCAATGGCCAGCACCAGCCGTTAGAGGCAATGGCCACTATTAAGACCGGAAGTGGTGGTCACTTAATTAAGAGGGTAATAGATGGGCTACCGTTGCCTCCTATGAGGGTATAGACAATTCACATCTATGCCTCCTCCGGTATTCGAACCTGGGCCCTTCGGTACGGGAATCAGTTACTGACCACTTTCCCGTCTTTGCGGCACTAATTAGAAATAATGTAGCATTTAGTTGCTTGGGAATACGCATGTGGGGCATTAAGGCATGGCTGAAGCATGCACTTACTTACATCGAGTTATAAAAGTATTCAATTAAATTCATCGAAAATTTTAGCGCATAACTTATTACTGAAAGGATTTAGATCCAAAAATCGTTCCATTAGCTAGTTCTTGACATAGAAATAACTGTACTTTGAAACCGCAGAAGAAAAAAAATACTTTTTGACATCTTATACTATTACACTAGTAATGAATGATGTTTAGTGCTGTGCAGTAATAAGTAACAAGAATTATTTTTTAACCCACAAAATTTTAGTTTACAGACGCAGTTAAAAGATAGTCTGTACTTTAACTTGCTTTAATTTGAATTTATAAACTGAAGAATAATTTTTTGGGGCTAAAAAATTCATTGCAGTTTCTTCGTTCATTTTCTGGTAAGTTCTTTAACAATGACACTTGTTAAACTCGACTGAGGTAAGAATTGACTTATTGTTTACCTCTCTATAATAGGAAAATGAGGTTTAAGAATGGGAAGAAGTAACATTAAGTTCTTACTTTCCTTAAAATTTCACTTTACTACCTCAAAGAGCTCTTTAACCATACAAATATCCGGTCTTTGCTAAACAAAGGGCGAAAAAAATATATTCAGCACTCTCCAATCTTATACGTTATGCCGACAATGCTACATGACTCTTCCTAATTTAACAATATTTACTGCTTTATTAATTTTTGTAACATCCAGAAAATGCAGTAAGCACGTTTCTTTAAAATAAATAACAAAGTTAAATGTTGTTATAAGACCTCAAAATTAGATAACGGATTAGATAGACGTTCAAACTTTAAACTAAAAAAAATTAATTTTTAAATTAAACGCATTCTTTAAATACAGCAGTTTTATTACTTTATTTTATGCTATAAATAACGATTGAAGTTGAAAATCTTAAATCTTTGCTTCCATTATTATCAATGTTCGTAAAACTGCCCCTTTTCTTTGCTTTTGAGACACTGAGCTCTGCTCAGAATGTAACCATCTAAGCGTTTTTTCTGTAGCCGATGCCCCAAGAAAATTCTCTTTTGTTAAACGTCTTTGATTTATGTGGCTTTCCCTTCTTCGTATCCCCTACAATGGACCACCCCTTCATGACAAAGAACGCAGAAACGGAAAGCTCATATGAAATCTCAAGTCACTTTCGACGGAGAATGCCCCCAACGGTGTTAATAGCTCCGTATTAGTGATACCCTTGAAGAAGTGCACAAAGAGGAAAAGTACACGTATTTACTTTTTGATTTCTAGAATTCAGCTATTCTTCTGAAGCTTAAACGTTAACTGTCGTCGTTCCAAATTCTGTTCCAGTTAGGAGCTGACTTCACAAACAAACGTTACAAAACGATTTTCATTGAAATTTAAGTTCCTAAATTTTTTCTTTATTCTACAAAAATGATCAGAACTAAAAAAAATCTCATATATCTAAAAGACAGATTTATAGGAGAAAAAATCAACGAATATTATCGGATTCACCAGAAGATGAAGTAGCATTTAATTATGTAAAAATGCCTGTGGCGAATTTTCGCTCTAGCAAATATCCTTTAAGTTCCATTTCAAACTGTGATTCGGAATATGAAACTCCTATACCTTGCACTTCGATCTGTAACGCTTGTTTTGAAGTTGGTAAGACAGGTACTGAATCTATTTCATTCGAACAGAAAAAGGAAACGAAAGTTATTTCATACAATGTTTCAAATCACACTACTTGTGAGAACTCGTTTCTGGAATTAATGAAGCTTAAAATTCCAAATCAACCAGAATGTTTTGAGTGCATTATTAAAAATTCTGAAGAATCATAAATATTTTAACAAGTGATGTGCGCACACTTGTAGGCACTCCTAGGAATTCCTTCATAAAAAGAATGGGGAATGGAAACTATGTAAACTTCGACTTAGATAATCAAATTAAAAAAATTCTTATCCTTCAAATTTTGCCTGAGTTATCTTGTATAGAAATAGCAATAAATATTGATGGTTTATCCATATTCAAATCAAATATTAATTCACTCTGTCCGATTTTTGTGAATATTATTTCTGCTAGAAACGTATTTATCGTGGGTGCATATTATGGTAGTTCAAAACCAATAGTTAATGAATTTTAAAAGAATTTACGGACGAAACTGTGAAATTATATAACTTCGGAAGCGAAAATAAAATAAAATTTCCTGTGAATAATATTGTATATGAAATCATATATTTTGTGTACTAAAGGATATACTGGATATTCAAGTTGTTCGAAGTGCAATATTGCTGGCAAGTATGTTAACAACAGGGTACGTTTTGCAGGATTTGTTGGTGAACTTCATCAAAATACCGAGTTTTCATGTCTGAAGAACTGAGTTATGACGATTACAACAACGATTACGCTATTTTAAGGAATACTCCAAATATAGAACCAATAAATATTCCGTCAGATTTTATGCGCCTTGTGTGCTTAGGAGAAAAAGTAGTACGAAAAATGATTAATAGTTGGATAGGGAGGAGGCAGCTTACAAGCACGATTGCTACATAAAATTGTTGAATTAATTTAAAAAAAATCACTAGTTTAAAGCCTTATGTACCAATTGAACTTGCGAGAAAACTAAGGACCCTAAAAAAATTGAAACAATGGGAAGCTACAGAATACCGCCAATTTTTACTGTACACTGGGCCAGTTATTTTAAAAGAAATTTTAAACAAAAAGGCTATATGATCATTTTTTACTATTTCATATTTCGATTAGACTTTTATCAGAAAAACCAAATCAGACTGCAATTCTGAATGCGCACAGTCCCTATTAAATCTCTTCGTAGTAAATTTTGGGCTTTGTTATGGAAAACAGTATATTTCTCATAATGTTCACCGCCTACTGCATATTTGCGAAGATGTAAAAGTGTTTGGGGAGTTAGATAATTACAGTGCATTTAAATTTGAAAGCTATATGTCTTCTATAAAAAAAAACTGATTTGAAAATCTTCTGCTCCATTACAGCAAATAGCAAAACCAACTCATGAACTGTTCAATCACATTGTAGCCATTAATAATGATTTAATCAACATAACCGACTTAAGTTCAGAATTTCAAAATTTACACATATCTGATCCACTTTTAACTTTTACTCACTCATTCAATTTGTTTTGCTTGCGAATTTTACAACATGTGAAAATTTACTGATAAATATCCACACGCGAAAGCAATGCGACTGCACAACTGAATGTGAGTGCTTCTGCGAAGAAAATAAAACTTTCTAATAAGCAGCTGGAAAGTGAAACTAATGCTGATTTTAAAGGTTTTAGGATCTTGGACTTGAGTGTAATGATTTCCTTTTTCGAAAAGGAATTGTGCTGCAAAACACGTGGCAGTGATGTCACTATCAAAGAAGAAGTTGTGGGTGGACTAAGTTCTAAATTTTCTTTAAATTGTGGAAATTATATAGAACTGCGTCTATTTAAAAGTTAAAATGATTGGTAAGAGTGTTGTAAAAATTCTTATATATTTTAATTTCTTATGTAGTAAAAATTATATTAATTTCTATAAGTTATAAAAAATATTAATTATTATTATTCTGGTTTAGCCGTGATAACCAAAATTCTGAATATTATTTTTATCCGCAATGAGCCGTGAATAGGAATGAAGAAATGCAATTACCCAATATATAGGAATATAACATGTGATTAATAGTGCATCACGTTGTGTCCGCAATAATCCATAGAGTAGAATAAAATATGTGACCCATGAAAGTAAGGAATGTTGTACTTACTCCAGACGCTGATTATGAAGAAAGACTACTACTTATTCATGAATATTTCTTCAATTTATTATGCAATCAAAAGATACCTTCTAGAATAAACATATAAAAAAATGCATAGAATGGACTTAAGCAACTACATTATGATCAGTCCTACTACCACGCAGAATATTCATTTGCCGGCTATTTCTTATGGATGCACAATCCTTCTGCATCGTCGCTAAAAATCGCTAAAGAACGAGACTGGAAACATTATGCTGATCAGCACACTGTCCTAGAAAATTTTTAGCATTTATGGACGTTCCTTTAGAAAGCTGTACTGTGTCGAAGTACACGAGATGCCCGAATAATGAAGGTAGTGCACACTATCTTTGAAAATTGAAATAAATATTTCGGAAATAATTCTGATACCAGGAACAATCAAAGCGTTGTTATAAGGCGAATTTATCAGGCTTCTAGTCTGTTCGAAATAACAAACATCGCTGGTCCTCTTGGCAGAGAAGAAAAACTTCCAAAAAAGGAAAAAATGGTGCGAAGCGAGAACAGGCAGGTGAAGAGATAGGCCGAAGCCCGTCCTTCACCTTTGAACTCCAAGCAGCGAAGAAGGCAGAAACCTGTCGAACAACTGCCACCAAGGACTTGGACGATTCTTGAGCAATGGTTTTGATGATAGATGCCGGCTTACTAGCACAAAGAGGAACAATTGTGCTGACATTAACATACGTTATGCTTATGCCATGCGTACAATTGGAATGGGCTACTCGGCAATAAAACTATTTTGTGGTACCATGGATCTTCCACACCCAGTATCGAAAAATGCATACAATGCTGCAATAAAGAAGTTTATGTCGTGCTCAAGTAATGTGGCACAACAATCCATGAAAAATGCTGCTTGCGAAGAAGTTCAGCCAAACGGGTTCTTCAAATGTTCTGGTTAGCGGCGATGGTTCATGGAAAACCAGAGGTCACACATCGCGAATAGCTGTGTGTACCGTTATTGGAGACAAAAGTAGTAAGCTTATCAACGCAGAGGTTCTTTCATCTTTTTGTAAGGCATGTAGTGCATTGAATTCCATGAAAGGCACATCAGAGTATAATAGCTGGCAAATGAAACATCAGGCGGAGTGTCTTATGAAGCACAGTGGTTCTGCGGGTAAAATGGAGGTCGTCGGTATGGTTGGAATTTTCCAGCGGTCGGAAACGAAGCATGATGTGAAGTATGTTGGATACATAGGCGATGGAGACTTCAAGACTTTTCAATCTATAACGGAGGCCCAGGCCTATGGTTCTGATGTGTCAGTTTCTAAAATCAAATGTGTTGGCCATATTCAGAAGAGAATGGGAACGCGGCTCAGAAAATTGAAACGCAATTGTTTTTAATGTGCAGATGGAAAATCTATTGGAGGAAAAGATCGCTTGACGGATACACAAATTGACAAATTGACTGTTTACTATATTAACGCGATTCGAGAACACAAAACTTCTTTGTTGGAAATGCGTAATGCTATATGGGCAATTTATTTTCACACGCGGTCAACTGCATACTTTTTGTACAATAGGTCCCAATATTTGGTGTAAATACCAGAAAGTTATAGCTATTGGTTATAAAAAAAGGGCTCTACATTAAAATATTTATTTAAAAGTTTTGTTAATGCACATGACTTATTTAGTAATCTTAAACACATAACTAAGGTTCCACAATATGTGTTAGAAAAGTTTCAGTGTTCCTTTTTATGCGGCTATTAGTTTTGGAGATCCATCGCTTGTAATTTGAGTAATCTTTTGACATATTTTACCATTCAAAAGGTACCTGACCCCTCAAACTTTATTATTTAGAGCAAAGACAATTTTTATTCAGATGAGTTATTAAGTACCTCTTCTGCAAGACATGTTCGATATATCAAGCTCGTACATGAGAAATTTATATTTTCTTAAATTATGAAATTGTTTTTAATGGCATCTGTTGACTCATGCTCTCTCCAGCATCATGTGCAGCCCAAAAGTATTTGTATTGAAAAAGAGAGTAGTGATTGCATGAATGGGCTATCGTGTGTTAATTATACGTCGCTTTCCACTAGTAGTCTGATATATTGTAATTCAGATGTCTTTGGAGATTTCCGCGCTTACTTATATTTTAAATAATTTAAAATTTTGACATGCTGGCTAATTTAAAATAAAGCATACTATTAAAAGAACAGGTTTATACAATACACTTTCTTCACCGTACGGAACGTCAAACTTGGAGTGCCATTTTGTTTATCTGGAAGTGGGAAACTTAAAAAATGATCAACGCTCTCGCTGGGATTCGAACTCTGAATTTTCTGATTGCTAACAAATGCACGTGGTAAGAAGCAGAATATTCCCTACATTTTCCCCCACTGAAAGGGCGACCAGGGAGGCGGGTGCCCATTTTCCAGATACTATTAGGGACGATTTACAGTGAAACAAATTTTAGTTCGGGCGCCACCTCTAGAGTCTCTTTCATAAACCAAGGAAACGCGAGAAAATCAGTTATGCCCTCGTTAGGATTCGGAATCTGAACCTTCCGACTCTAAGATGCGTGCTTGCTATTACTACACAAAGGCAAATGATAAGAAAGCGAAAAATGAGGAATTTTATTGAAATTTCATAGCTGAATTGCCTTAATGTTTTATAAAAAATTACATTTTTTTTTTTTGCTTTTCTTATTTATTTAACAAACTGATGCTAAGTATAAGCAATATTATTTAATACTAAGTTACCTAAATTTATTTATAACAAAAAACGTAGTCTAATATTCTGAAAATAAACATACAAGAAGGAATGAAAAATTTATTTTCATAGCTGTACGAAGATTTCGAACCATTAGATATAAATGCGATATTTGAATTAGGGAATAAAAATAAATTTTTTACTTCATTAAAGAAACTCAATTATTCCTTCATTTTAAAACTGTGAATCACGCAAATAAATTCCCTTTTTTTAAAAATAAGTTGCTATAATGAGATTTTGTTCAAAGTAGCAAACACCAGTTGAAAAATGACATTAAAATAAACAGGAATTCGCTTTGCGTGAGTTACCTTTTTATTTTTCATATATTTCAAAATTGTTTTAAAAAATCAATACTTGAGAAAATTTCCTTTGCGAGCTTAAAATATTTTTAGTGCGTTAATATTTTATCTAGGAATAATTTATCGTACCGTTTTTAGTGATTTCCTACTGTTTAAAAATTGTTATAAATTAAAACTCAAATTTAAAATCCTGTATGAAAATGTAGTGTTACGGATTTTGTATTTATTTAGCTACTTATTTAGAATTGTGATTAAAATTGTTTTATTTGCCCATGCAACGCAGCGTGTGATGAATTTGAAGAGAAAGCTACGCCGGAAAAGTAAAAAACGAACGCGTGCATTTAATATTAAATAAATAAATATCTCTTAATTACTGTTGCCATCCACAAATCTCGAGAAAAATCGAGGTTTTATCAGAATATTCTAGTAATAATTAAAACGCTTATAAAAGCCGAATTAAAACGCCTCAGCTCAGTTGTTGTTGTAACTGTTTTAAGCGAACTGTTTATTTACTTAATGCTGTTATTGATTGTAGCGATTTCGCTGTGAGATAGAATTAGTTTTTTAGTTTCTGAATTGAGTTTTGCTTAAAGTTTGAGATATTGTGATATTGTACGAATATTTCTGAAGAAATATTTCAGCATTTTGATTTATTTCTTGTGGAAAGAATAAATTTTTGTTAACTGTTTAACTACCTGTGCATTTAATCCATAACGAACCTTTACGCACGCAACAGTAGTTTGTAAAATTGCAAAATTACATTGTAATTGTCTGTAGATGAGAAACGGTAAAATTTTTTAATTGCTTATTTCAAGAATAAAATGAAAAATGGTAATAAAAACAGCAAAAGGTGGAGTGTTATTAAAGTGGAGATGAATTGGAGATAAAAAAGTGGAGATAATTATTCGCAAAACCGTACATATAATAATTACAATTTTCAGTTTGATGTACCAAAATAATATTTATAAATTCACCGAAACTAAGCCATTATAAGCACTATATTGTTTGTATTCTGTTGATTTTAAAATTTTCCGACAGATCTGAGTTTGGATGAGTGTTTTGTTTTGTGTGTGTGTTTATGTATTTGTTTTACACATTTTTTAAAAATTCATTATATGTAACTATAGATATAGATATGTATAAATTAAAATTCATCTATGTTTTGAAGTGTTCTGAAGTGTGTTGAAGTGC